>CM034150.1:703634945-703784624 GCA_019776745.2 Taxus chinensis | reverse complement strand
TCATCCTCCCCACTCACCCCACTTTAACTCGAGATACCATCCTTACGAATATCGCTCAAAGGTTCTTTTAAAGACAATGAATATTAATGACAATAGATTGCATGAACTCATAATGATGGACTTTGCGTCATGTCCTAGAACTCAAACATCTCTATGTGTATCAATCTCAAATTTCTCATGCTTACAAGTGAAAGAACCCCACTCGAGAAAACCATTACACTAAACCCACACACTTCACTATAATTACATACACATTTACACAGTTATCACACACATCATGCATCATAAACTATCCATTCTACCTTACTCTACATGCTACATTATACTACATTCTCATCATGTACATATTAGATTAGTCAATGCAGTCCTACACATTATAATACTGGCCATTAGGATATTTCACATGTCACATTTATCACCTCAATCTATATTCTACTACTCTATTCTTAATCTATAATAATGAACCTAGCGTTTATATTAATCCCAATACATTCACATAGACACATTGTGACATCTGTATACACATTAACGTTACACATCCTACAAACCTTACATCTCCTACATTCCATTAGACCCTAATACCACACCTTTACATACCCTATTCATCACTTGGTTATTTATACATTTTTCTTCTTGTGGCTGCAAATTCAACACCCTATGATGTAGGTTTTATTTGCCCTCCCCCGGTCCATACTCTTGAATGCCAAGGGTTTACCAATCCAATGGACCTTAGCTTTCATAAGGTGAGATTTCATCCTACGACAGTCTAGGCTATTACATACGCTTTAGGCTAAATCGTCACTCACTCTAATTTAATTTAGTATGTTATACGCTGAGGTATAAATCACCACTCCTCCTTTCATCTTATTTGATTATCATCGCTTTAGCTGCTAAATCATCACCATCCTTGTATCATGTAGTGATGATATGCTTAGGGCTAAATCACCAGTCATCCTTCATCATATAGGATATACCTTAACCTAAAAATGAATTACTCATGCAATTCAATCCAGTCCAGGATATAAACTTTGGATATAAGGGTTCACGTGCATCCTTCAATATGTCGCACTTTAGTACTCACATACAACATTCATCATAATATGCTATACATCAAAAAAACACTACTTTAACCATTTCCTATGACGCATCTCATTTAATGTTATGTCCAAATCTCGGGGGAGGAAATGAGCTCATTACCTACACTTCCATCTACCTTGGGGGGCACGCCCTCCTATCATTTCATATGTCATTCCATTTCAATCCACATCCACAACATACGACATTTTCTTAAGGACATGTACTCTTGTGTGCTAGTGTTATTACATGATCAATTTAACTACATCATGTTAGATTGATTCTTATATGTTCCGTATCTATATCACCCACACACTGAAAATCACACCTTTTTTTTATTGTGATCACAGATACAGCAATCTACACATTACATAATGATCCCCTTCTATTACCCTTCCTCTATCTTTCGCTAGGGGCATCCACATTCGCTCATCTAGGTCTAATGATTCATTTTTCACTTTAACATCTTTCCATTACTTGATCATAAATGCTTTTACATATTGTTAATTACTCTCACATAATAATGGGGTTCCATGTGCAACCGTTTTTTGTAGGATTACATATTTCCATGATTACTTTTTTCTTTTTCTGTACTTGTCTTCTATTTTTTCCAAGTGTTGCAGATTTTCCCCTATGACTGTGTGCAACACTTGTTTGGCTTTTTGCCGGCCATGACAACCTTATGTGTCTTGCGAAATGGTGAGTGATTGGGGCTACGGGTTTGCAACCCCATTTTTGTGGTTATGTTTTTTCTTGTGTGTTTATATTTTACCTTACATTGTCTATGTAAGCTTACAACATGTTTTCTATAGGTATGCATTTTTTTCTTTTATACTTATCTTTTGGCTAGCTTTCTTTTTGCGTGCCTAGTTTCTACCAAGAACTTTTCAGGGATACACTTCACAGTGTGTTTTTGGTCCTCTTTTGGGCCACATTCCTTTAAATGACGTCCACTGCTCCCCCAAAGAGGGGGAAATTTTTTTGGATTTCAACATACTAACACATTCATAGTAACACCGGTTCAGTAAGTTCACTTTCTGCCCTTGCATTTTGCCTTTCACATATAGCGATTGGGGTTAAAACTAGTCTACAACCCCATACATAGGGGATTTTATAGGACAATGGTGTCCTTAACATCTCCCCTATCTCTGGGACAAGAAGTTATACGTCTTATGGTGTTACAGTGGGGGTGCCTCTCTTCACTACTTCGGACCAGTGGTGTAGATCACCCAAAAAAGAAACAACCTAGGAGGTTTACAAGAGAATCTCTTCACAACATTTCAAAAAAATTGGTATATAGTGTGGAGGGACATAGAGATTTTCCCTCATACACTTCATCATCTGGGGATGAGAGTCGACCAAAAAAACTCACAGGAAGACAAGATATCTTTTAACACCCTTATTCCGGGACATGGGATCAAGGTGCCCATGTTCCATTTAAATTCATTAGCAGTATTGACTGCGTTGGTGGATTATACACATTTCTATGCACATGTGTATTTTTACACTAGCGGTGTTTACCATACATACATATTTGGGAACTACTGATCATTATCCTCACAAATTCGGCCATATGAGAAACAAAGCAATCAAATTGGGGGAAAAAATAATGAACAAGCATTAATCGTTCACAAACAAACATTCGTGACAACAACTTGCCTTACTAAAACATGTAGGTTACACTAAAACATGTGAAAGTAGCTACACACAGTGTTGATCCTAGGTTCACTCTCATCACTTTTATTGTGCATTTTATTATCTTATTTAGATTCCCTGATCGTCATCTGACATTTTGCCATTCCACGCTTGAGTCTTAGTACCTTCAAGCATTTATTTTACTAACACTTCTCATGATATTAGGTCACTTCATCGACTTTAATGTAAAAGAGCGCCAAGGATAAGAGTACGATCAGTACACCACCAGTAATAGTGGGGGAAAATAATAAGATTATACACGCTCTTCGCCACATGGAACAGCATGTGAGCGGGTTTTTTTAGCTTAGTCTCAGACTACTATTTAGAAGGTCTTTGGTGTTATAAGGAAAAATAATAATTTAATGCCATTTTGGCCATTTTATTTCACTTTATTTTTTTATTTCGGTATATGTTTTATTATCCATTCCACATTCTGTTTAGGCACTTCCCGTCATTTTAGGGCTAAAATAGGGGGCCCCGTATCATTTTCTATTTTCTCGCACTTTTGGCATCTTTCTATCCCATTTTTCATCCTGATCTTTTTCCTAGTCGACCATGTCAGGGTTAAATTACGAATTTAATATCAAGTAACCCTATACATATAAGGAATGAGGGACAATAATGAGGGTCTAACATCACTTACGACTAATCACTCCATCTAGTATGCATCCATTGCCTCAATTTCATCCACATCGACCATGATTCTAGGGCTATAAGTATGTGACATGAAACACCACACTTCGGTAGGGGGCTGGAATTCGATCTATTCCATGGCAACCACATGCATTACATTTATACATGAGTTATATGCGAACGCAGCTTCACATCAGTAGCGGACTACGTACACATGTGAGAATAACAGGGTCACAAAATGTAAACACACCACACCTCGAAGTCCATTGGGTTCTTTGAAATGTAGTGTGTACGCTCAATTTTTGTTACGAGGCCACTTTTTTAGCAAGCGAAATGGTCAGGTCGACCATTGAATTTGCATTATTTAATTGTTCTAGGGTTCGATACTTCCTTTTGTTCCTTTTTCAAGTAAAGTGTCTTTCTTTTGGGAAATATTTGATACATTCGAGCGTGGGAATCTTCTTATTTTTTCCTCTATGTATGATATCCCGTGTTGGTTGTGGAGATAACACGTCGGAAGTATCAAAATATAGCCAAAAGACAGAATACTGAAAAAGGATAGAATTCAAGAAAAAAGTATCGGAAACCCTAGAAAAAGATTAAAATGTATGCCCCCCCAAGCTCAAGGGGTCGGAATGACCTGGGGCTAAAATAAAGTGGGGCTTACAAAAATGAGCGTAACTACATTTTCAGACCCAAATGTATGTCTGGGTGGTTTTACATTTTGTGCCCTAGGTTCTCTTGTAATAGTCGCCACTTATGTGAAAGGGGTGAGCAATGAAAAACTCAATGGATAAAAATGTAATAGCATGGTGCAGGGAATAGAATAAGGAATCCCTTCCCCCTAACGAAGTGTGTGTTCTGACATCTTATCGGCCCTTGATGTCAATTGGAACTATGTGGAGCAAATTGATCTTGGCAATGGATGCAAAAAAAAACTATAGAATTGGAGTGATGAGTGGATTTTAGTTAGTTAAGTGAATGGTTAGGTACCTCATTATGGTCGTTCATTACTTTATATTTTAGGGTTTATCTTGGATATAAATTGGTAATTACCCTGGGACATGGCGATAGGTAAAAGATTACGGATGTGGAAAACAATGGATAGAAAGGCAAAGAAATAAAAAAAGAAAAAGTGGGAGAAAAATAGGAAAAAATAGATCGGGGGGCCACCCGATTAGGCAAAATACGGGAAAGTGGCTAAACAGGAATGGGAATGTAGTATAATAAATATACGAAAATTAAAAAAAAACATAAAAAGGTGCAATAAAATGGCAAAAAAGATGGATAATTAGTTTGTATTTTCTTTAACAAAGAACCTTTCTAAAATAAGTAAGGATGAGATACGCTAAAGAAAAATCTAAAAGTTTACGATGATTTTGTGGGAGACGATTATTTTTCCCCACTTTATGTTGGTGAGATGAAAAATTATTGGATAAAAAAAGAGAGAGGAAGTGTACTAATATCCATGGACCCCCCCGAGTGTAGTTAGTATAAATGCGGTTGAAGACTAACTAAGCGTGGAATGAAAACAATAAAAAGAAGATGGTACGGAAGCATGAATCTAAATAAGAAAAAAATGCACCAAAATAAAAAGTGATGAGAGTGAAAACCTAGGGATTATCAAAAACATGTGGTAGCTACTTCAAATGTTTAGGTACCTACATGTTTAGTAAGAGCAAGTGTGTTCACACGCAATGTTGTGTGTTACGACATTATTGCTGGTCATTATTGATTTTCCCCCACAAAAGTTTGTTTGATTTGCTGTTTCGGATATGGGGCCGGAATTGTGAGGATATAAAGTACAATGACAAGTAGTCAAAAATATGAATGATGTAACAACGCGATGTAAACTAACACATGTGCATAAGAAAATGATTTAAAAATACACAAAATGTAAAATGACGCTAAATGAAAATTTAAAATTGGAACATGTCGCACCGGATCCATGTCGAGGAAAGAAAAATAGGGTGTTTCGAAAAAGATTATCTGTACTTCTGTGAGTTTTTTGGTGATTCATGCCCCTAAGGATGAAGTGTATGAGGAAATCTTCTAGGTCCTCCAAACTATTAACAAATTTTTTGAAATGTGGTGAGAGATCTTGTAACATCCTAGTTTTTTTTTGGGTGATCTGGACAACCACTGGTCGAAAGAAAAATATAGTAGGTATTTCCCGTGACAAGTAGGGCCTTCTTGCAAGTAAAGTGATCGTAGTGCTAGTAGAAGGACGTGGTACGTTCACCTTCCCGTTATAGTAATTGGAAGAGTAAGGTGGTTCTTTCGTGGTAGTTAGACCTGTGGAGAGGAACCCCCACTGTAACCCATAAGACTCAGAACATTTTTCCCAGAGATGTAAGGGACACCATGTCCTATACAAGGCCACCAGATATGGGGATTCGGTTTTATGTGGAAATACGGCTTAGAACCAATCGCTATATGTGTAGCCAAAATGCACAAGGGGCACGAAAGTTGAAACCTGCTACGAACCGGTGTTACTATGATGTGGTTAGTAGTTAGTATGGTTACAAATCCCAATCTAAAATTTCCCCTATTTGGGCGGCATGGGACGTCATTTTGATAGAGATTGTGGCCCCAAAAGAGGGACCAACCACACGTTGGAATGTTTACACCTGAGAATTACCTGGTAGAAAACTAGGGCACGTCGACAAACAAGGAAAGCTAGCCAAAAAGGAAAGTATAAAGGGAAGAAAATGGCTACATTAGAAAAAAAACTGTGTAAGCTGACATAGACAATGTAGTAAATATAAACACACAAGAAAAAAAATATCATCCACAAAAAATGGGTTGCAATACGTGAGAGCACATGCAACTCACATTTCGCATAGACAATTAAGGGTTGCATGGCCGCAAAAAGCCAAAACAAGTGTGCACACATGTTCATAGGGAAAAGTCAGCATACAATGGAAGAACAATAGAAGACAAGTACAAAAGAAAAAAAGTAAGTAGTAATCATTTGGAACATAGGTTAATCCTACAAAAAAACTCCAGTGGTTGCAACATGAACACCCATTAATTTATGTTGAGATATGGTAATTTATACCAATACATGTAATAGCATTTATTGTATCAAGTTATATGGGGAAGGCTGTTAAGTGAAAAAGATGAATCATATAGAAACCTAGATGAGGACGAATGTGGATTTTGTGCTCACTAGCGACAAGTAGAGGAAGGGTAAGAAGGTGATTCATGTCAGGTCATGTGATGAGTCTAGTATGTGATCACAACTAAAAAAAGGTGTGGATTGTTCATTGTGTGGGGTGATATAGATAATGACATATAAGGAAGCCAATTAAACCATTGTGTAGTTAGTCAAGAACTTGAATAATGTTAAAGAACCACTAGGCCATCACACGAGTAAATGTTCCTAAGAAAATGTAGTTATTGTCTGTGTTATGTTGTGGATGTGGATTGAATGGAATGCAATATTGAAATGATAGGCGTTGAGTTTGCCCCCCCAATGGAGATGTAAAATAATGTGTATTTGTATAAGGTGAGCTTGCAAGTTTTCTCCCCCTCGAGATTCTGGATAGAAACCATAAATGAGAGTGGCGTCATCAGGGAACTGGTGAAGTAGGGTTTTTTTATGTCTAGCATATTATGATGAATGTGTATGGTGTGATTACTAAAGTACGGGACATATTGAAAGGATGCACTGTGCACCCCTATATCCAACGTTATTATCCTACTGGTATGAATTGATGAGTACTCAATTGAGATTCATCGTGGATGCACAACTTACGAATGAGAATATTTTGAGCAGTAAGCAAGCCTAAAATGAGATCCTCATATTCAATAATATTGTTTGTGTAAGGAAACCTTTATCGATATGCAAATGGGAGTGGATCACCATGTGGGTTAATAAAGACAATCCCAGTGCCAGTGCTAGATCGACAGCAAGAACCATTAAAGTACAGGGTTCATAAATAGGATTCAACGGTATAAGTAGTGAAATCATCACTAAAGGAATTAGAAATAGGTGATGTATCTAAGAGGGGTGTTGCGGCTAATTGATCGGTGATGACCTGTCCCTTGATTTATTTTTCTAGGATAAACTTAAAATCAAATTTGTTGAGGAGTATGACCCAACTTGCAAAAAGTACTGAGAGGTGTGTGGGGTATAGGAGATAATGCAAGGGATCAATTTTGTTGATAATATGGTGTAATTTATCCGCAACAAAGACAATACCAAGGCATAGTTTTTATATGTATCTATAGCTGCATTCATAAGAGAAGAGAGTATAGATGATATAATATATGGCTCTTTCACGTTGAGAGTCGTCATGTTGTGCCAATCATGTGTCTAAGGCATGAATCATAGTAGAGATATATAAAAAAATGGGTCGATCAACTATAGGAGGGGCAAGTAAGCTTTGATATGATCGAATGCTTGTAGATACTATTCATCCCAAATAAACTTAATATCTTTCTTCATGAGTCATGTGAACAGTTATGTCTTATCAGCAAGTTGTGCAATAAAACACCAGATAGCTTGAATTTTACCTTATATAGGATGAATTTTTTGGAGGTTCATAGGTGGAGGCATGTCAATAATGGCTTTAATTTTGTTAGGTTCAATCTTTATGCCTTGTTGGGAGATAGTATATCCAAGAATCTTGCCAGTTGTCACCCCAAAAACATATTTTTTTGGATTTAAATGTAAACGTTATTGGCGTAATCGTTTAAATAATATGCATAGATTCTTTGCATGGGAATAAAACTGCCTTTATTTTCTAAGATGTCATCTACATAATCCTCAATAATCTTGTGAATGTATTCGTGGAATATTTGGGCCATTGTGCATTGATAGGTAGCCCCTACATTTTTTAGGCCAAAAGATATAACTGTATAGCATAATGTACCCCATGGTAAGGTGAAGGAGGCTTTTCCTTAGTCAACAAGATTGATCTTGATTTGATTGTAAGCTGCCAAGCCATCCATAAAAGAAAGGATGTCGGACCCAGTGGTAGAATTGATAATAACATCAATATGTGGTAAAGGGAAACTATCCTTAGGGAAAGATTTATTTAAATCATGAAATTTAATGCAAAAACGAATGCGACCATCCATTTTCATTACAAGGACAATATTGGACACCCATTCGAGATATTTGACCATGCGTATAAAACTATGGTCTAAATGTTTTTGAACTTCTTCTTTGACTAAGAGGGCTACTTTAGGATGCATCTTACGTATTTTTTATTAGACGGGTTTGGCACATGGGTTAAGGAAAATGTTATGCATTGTGACAAAAGTGTCAATACCTAGCATATCACTATAATTCCATGAAAAATATATGATAAGTCATGAAGGACTTGCTTGATATCCTTTTGTTCAACAAGGGTAAGAGAGGCAGCTATTAAGACTATGCATGGATTTTTAGACATGCCCTAATTCTATTTTATTGTCTCTTCATAAAGAAGGGAGGAACGGTCCTCAACATATGGATCAATTGGAATAGTATCGAGTGGATGCACATTCTTATTGGGGATATCATACTATTCAAGGAAAAAAATATTAATGGTAAAGGAAGGGTGATTCTATTTATGGTGTAAAGAGGGAAGATGATCATAAACACCCATATAATCAAGTAATGTCTTATCAGTAGTGAACGTATCAAGGTTGTCCCAAAAGATAGAGGTGTCATTACTAATGAGTTTTGGATGTAACAAGGAAAGTGACGTAATGTGACAGGTGGTATAATTATCAAGAGGGGATGTAGAATGAGGTTAGTATCCGAGCCAAAAATTGTGAGTATGGGTGGGGATATCCCAAAGCTGCATGACTTTATTCTCTTGTTGATAAGAGAAGATAAAAGGAAAGAAATATTCATACCCTAAACCATATCTAGATAAATCATGACTAATATTGGAGAGAGTAGGTAGATCAGTAGTGTGTTCAACAGAGTTAGAATACTCGAAAGGTGATGGGTCAACGGGCACATCGTAAATTATTCCCTGATAAAATAAATTTAAGTCGTGCATGTAGTGTAGTAGGGACCGCATATATGGAATGAATCCAAAATCTCCCAAGGATAAGATTATATTTAAGGTCATTTGGCATGACATGAAATGGGATATTACTTTTACATGGACCAATAGTGATGGGAAATGAATAGTGCCTAAAACAAAATTTTGGATATTATCAAAACCACGAATAGAGATAGATGAAGGAGCAAGAGATGCTTCTGACATGCCAATATGTTGAAGAAAAGTGATGTTATAGATGTTGAGGACAGATAAATTGTCTACTAATGCATGCTTGATGCCTACTTTTTTAATACAAACTTTGATATACGAGGGAGGGTCATATTCCAAAAATGCTTGTGGCAGTAGATCATCGGATCTAAAAGTGATTTAATCCTCATTAAGGAATAGAGCCAAAATGAACTTATGATATACATATTCAGGTGATGTGTGGGGAGGAATGTAATGGGTAGCTAAGTATTTCCTAATCTCATTGAGGAAATATGGATGATTTTGTAGATAAGCATGAATATATATGTTCACTGTGAATCAATTATAAGATAAATAAGGAAATATTGATGAATGAATAAGAAGTAAATGAATGAAGGATCTTCCAGTAGGATGGATGTAGGAATAAAGGAGCAAAGAAATGGGTAAGAAAAGATAGTCATGATGGAGGAATATAAATGCAATCCCTAGAAGGTGCCATGAAAAAGGATTGGGTTCACCAAAATGATTAACTAAAATTAACTAAACTAGGGGAAGTATAGTAATAGTTAATATAATCTATGAGGATATAAACATTGTACATTAATGCACTAAAATTGCATGAAGTAATTAAATAATTAAACTAACAGAAATGAAACCCTAATAAGCAAGAATAAAGTGGTAAAATAACTCAACTGATTATAGATGACTGTCGTAGAGTGTCACACATCTGGTAGGAAATTCCAAAAATAAGAACTACTGCACAGAGGTCTTGAAGGGTGTTGTTATCACCAAATCACAACACCCTATGGTTTTCAAAAGTGTGTGTTCTTGAGCTCATAGTGTGATTGGATAACATGGGTACTACCTCCAAGTTGTGGGACTTGCTACTTGAGATAGACCTCCAGAGAAAATTGGTTCTTGCTCCTAAACTACCTGCCAAAATCTACTCTAATGCAGGTAAAACTTTCTTTCCTAATATAACTTTCTAAAGGACCAAGGAGAGAGAGTGCATGAAAAAAAATCCTACATTAAAGCAGTGATACACCAGAGAAGGTGAGTGTGATAATAGTCTCCAATGTGTGAAAATCAGAAGCAAAGTGCATACTATAAGGGGTGATAACAGTTCTCAAGAATCTAGTAAATGAATTCACAACAATATTCCATACATGCACAATGAGAATGAATCCCTGCAAAGTATAAGGTAGACACAATATATTTGTAATAAGCTTGAAAGGGAAAGAAGAATGCAAAAAAACACAACAGGGGAAGAAGTATCCACAAACATGTATCTATTGCTTCATTGATATGCACAATCCAATCTATTACAGAATAAGGGCCTGGATCACCATGCAAGGATTACATTACAAGGGCCTGCAACACATTGGCTTCACAAAACAATTTTGATAGATTTTTTGCTACTAAAAAATATCTCCCTTTTCAATGAGCCCAACAATCTAATTTATAGATTTCTAAGAGGAGAGAGAGAGAGGGAAAATGAAAGTCCAAAATTTTGTCCTTCAACTACTTGTAAAAGGAAGTAAATGGATTTAAATTATGGTATATTTCTTTCAAAATTCCCCCCATACTATCCCATAACTATGAGTAGGGAGGAATGTCAGCTCATGCTTCATTAATGCATCTCAGCTACCAAATAAAATCATTATTCTGAACTAGGCATGTTTTCTACAAAATCACAATTATTTACTTGCCAAATTCTAGATTTCTTTATTTTTGTGCATCGTGCTTAGAACCAAAATTCCAACGGTACTAATTTTGTGCATTTTCGTTGAGAAATGCAAAATTTATGGCGTTCTGAGTGCGGGCAGCTATCTTTGGGTCTACCAAGAATTTCTGTCATTTAACAGGAATAAGCATCTGATTGACTAAGTAGACGATGTTTCCTTTATTTTTATATATCTACCCTCATTAAAAATAATAAATCCAGTTTCTTTGGCATAAAGGACGTCGTGCTCATTCCTGAAAGTAAAATTTTGTTAAAATCTGAAGTTGGGGTCAAAAGTTATGGTCGTTTGAATTTTGGGATCTTATTTACACTATTTTCCCTTGCATGCGGCTATATCGGGTATTTCATTTTCCAGATGTCCTGCGCGACCCTTGTGTGATTTGGCCCGAAAACCTCCACTTCACCCACATCACACTTGACCTGTTTTACAAATCGGGCAAGTCGACAAAATTAGGTTTTGATTTCCCATGTGTCCCGCCGTTGACCTCCACTTCGCCCCCATCCCTTTAAAAATTGGAAAAAATCGGCTTTGTGGGTCTCGTCTATCCCAATGTCCTGTGGAAAGCGCGGGAAAAAAACATCCGATTTTTCCGATTTGAACCACGTGCGGTCGTTTCAGATTTTCAAGTCCCAGATGTCTCGTGCGTAACTCCTTGAATTTTTTCCTTGGATGGGGGGTTAAAAAAGACCCAAAGGGACCTTCAAAACCTAATTTTTTTACCTTTTACATTTTCTTCCTGCTCAAGCCTGAAGAAATGATGCATGTTATCAAAATTACCTTGAGGGGTGGATTTTGGATAACAGGTACTAGGGAACCTCGAGGTGCCCTGTTATGGCAGAACAGGTTCCCTGGTCTTTGAAATTTATCGGAACCTAGATCTTCCAAGGTCAGAAGATACTCTTTAATCTTCAATGTTTGTTGCACTAGATTTCCTGGACCACGTCGAATGTATCCAATATTCCAAAAGAAATAATAACCTACAAAATACCCAAAAGGAACTATCAAAACCCTTAAAAATTAAAAAATTCAAATGAATGGGTCGGACTAACCTTAGCTTCCATAATAGTGGACTAACTAAACTAAGCATTGCACTTCATTTCGGACCCAAATGTAGTTTGTGTGTGTGTGTGTAACAAGTAATAACTAAATTTAGAAAATGTAATAGCACTATCTGAAGTAACGATTAATAACCAAATTTAGAAAATGTAATAGCATATGTGCATGGAATAGAATAAAATCCCTCACCCTATGAAGTGTGTGTTGATGCAGATATCCTAGCCTTGTTACATGGAACTATGTGGATGTAAGTGATGCAATGGATGCAACTCTAGATAGAGTCATAGTAGTACGTGACACTAACAACCTCATTCTGGTCTCATAACTTTATATTTATAGGCTTATCTTGATATGATTTTGTAATTCACCCCGAGATGGTTGCCAAGGAAATATATAAGGATGACAAATGTCTAGAAACAACCCAAAAGTGGTGGGAAAAAATAAATGGATCGGGGCGCCTTGGGTGGGACCAAGACAACACAGGGAACCCCAGTACAGGCCTAAGAGCCCCGGTTTAGGATAAAATAATGGGAAAGTGTTGAAACAAACTAGGCATGTATATAAAAAATGTGTAAGAATGATGAAATAAAAGGTAAAATAAAATGGAAAAAAGATGGGATTAACTAGTACTTTCTTCACTCAAGAACCTTCTAAATAGTAGTATGAGACTGGGCTAAATAATGCCTAAAGTGCATGATTTTGTGACAACGTATGTATATATATCTTTCTCCATTCCACTATGGAAGATCATAGATCGGTCCTTGTTTATTTACAGGGTTGAAGTACTATATTTTGGGGTGAAACGCCCCCAAATAGGGAAAAACGAAGGAAAATCTCTCATTTATTTTACATGGAGATATGAATATGTATATGTAATTTTTGTTATTTTTAGATCAAACACACACTAGAGCACCCTGAAGGGTACTGGGGGACCTTGGGGTGCCCTAGTATGGACGAACAAGTTCCCCGGTCTCTAAAAAATCTTAGAACGTGGTTCTTTCAAGGTCAGAAGATACTCTATAATCTTCGTTGTATATCACACAGGATTTACTAGACCACATTGAATGTATCAAATATTCCAAAAGAAAGAATGACCTACAAAATACCCCAAAGTATCAAAACCCTAAAAATTTAAAAGATGCAAATGAATGGGTCAGACTGACCTCATCTTCCACAATAGTGGGCTAACTAAACTGAGCATTGCACTTCATTTTGGACCCAAATGTAGTTTTGGTGTGTGTGTGTGTGCATGTTGTGCCCAAGGTGCTCTTTTTTCAGTCGCACTATGTGAAGTAACGAGAAATAAATAAATTTAGAAAATGTAATATCATATGTGCATGGAATAGAATAAAATCCCTCATCCTTTGAAATGTGTGTTGATGCAGAAATCCTAGCCTTGTTGTATGGAACTATGTGGATGTAAGTGATGAAATAGATGCAACTCTAGATAGAGTGATAGAAGTAAGTTACACTAGCACCCTCATTATGGTCTCATAACTTTATATTTATAGGCTTATCTTGATATAATTTTGTAATTCACCCCGAGATGGCTGCCAAGGAAAAATATAATGATGAAAAATGTCTAGAAAGAGCCCAAAAGTGGTGGGAAAAAATAAAATGGATCATGTTTCCCTAGGCGGGACGAGGACACCACAGGGTGCCCCAATACAGGCCTGGGTGCCCTGGTTTAGGATAAAATGACAGGAAAGTTTCAAAAAAAATTGGGCATGTATATTAAAATGTGTGAGAATGATGAAATAAAAGGTAAAATCAAATTGCCAAAAGATGGGATTAACTTATACTTTCTTCACTCAAGCACCTTCTAAATAGTACTATGATACCATGCTAAATAATGCTTAAAGTGTATGATTTTGTGACAACATATGTACATATCTCTTTCTCAATTCATCTATGGCAGATCATAGATTGGTACTTGTTTATTTGCAGGGTTGAAGTACTATATATTTGGGGTAAAAATCCCACAATTAGGGAAAAACACAGGAAACTCTCTCATTTATTTTACATGGAGAGATGAATATGTATATGTAATTTTTGTTATTTTTAGATCAAACACACACTAGAGAACCCAGAAGGGTACGGGGGCACCTTGAGGTGCCATGGTATGGCAGAACAGGTGCCCTGGTCTCTAAAAAATCTCATAATATGGTTCTTTCAAGGTCAAAATATACTATATAATCTTCATTTTCTATCGCACATGATTTACTAGACTGCGTCAAATGTATCACTTATTCCAAAAGAAAGAATGACATGCAAAAGACCCAAAAGGAAGTATCAAAACCCTAAGAAATTAAAATATGCAAATGAGTGGGTCAGACTAACCTCATCTTCCACAATAGTTGGTTAACTAAACTAAGCACTGCACTTCATTTCGGACCCAAATGTAGTTCTAGTGTGTGTGTGCATGTCATGCCCAAGGTGGTCTTGTTTCAGTCACACTATGTGAAGTAACGAGCAATAACTAAATTTAGAAATTGTAATAGCATATGTGCATGGAATAGACTAAAATCCCTCACCCTATGAAGTGTGTGTTGATGTATATCTCCTAGCCTTGTTGCATGGAACTATGTGGATGTAAGTGATGCGATAAATGCAACTCTAGATAGAGTGATAGTAGTAAGTGATGTTAGCACCCTCATTATGGTCTGATAACTTTATATCTATAGGTTTATCCTGATATAATTTTGTAATTCACCTTGAGATGGCTGCCAAGGAAAAATATAAGGATGAAAAATATCTAGAAAGAGCCCAAAAGTGGTGGGAAAAAATAAAATAGCTCGCGTTGCCCTGGTTAGGACCAGGACACCACAGGGTGCCCCGTACAGGCCTGCGTGCCCCAACTTAGGCTAAAATGATGGGAAAGTGTCAAAACAAACTGGGAATGTATATTAAAATGTGTGAGAATGATGAAATAAAAGGTCAAATAAAATGGCCAAAAGATGGGATTAACTTTTACTTTCTTCACTCAAGAACCTTCTAAATAGTAGTATTGGACTGAGCTAAATAATGCCTAAAGTGCATGATTTTGTGAAAACATATGTACATATCTCTTCCTCCATTCCTATATGGAAGATCATAGATTGGTACTTGTTTATTTGCAGGGTTAAAGTACTATATTTTGGGGGTTAAAAACCCACAACTAGGAAAAAACACAGGAAACGCTATCATTTATTTTACATGGAGAGATGAATATGTATATGTAATTTTTGTTATTTTTAGATCAAACACACACTAGAGCAACCACAAGAGTACTGGGGCACCTTGGGGTGCCTTGGTATGGAAAAACAGGTTCCCTGGTCTTGAAAACATCACAGAATGTGGTTCTTTCAAGCTCACAAGATACTCTATAATCTTCATTGTGTGTCGTACTGAATATACCAGACCACATCAAATGTATCAAATATTCCAAAAGAAATAATAACCTGTAAAATACGTAAAAGGAACTATCTAAACCCTTAAAAATTAAAAAATGCAAATGAATGCGTCAGACTGACCTCAACTTCCACAATAGTGGGCTAACTAAACTGAGCATTGCACTTCATTTCGGACCCAAATGTAGTTCGTGTGTGTGTGTGTGTGTGTGTGTGTGTGTGTGTGTGTGTGTGTGTGTGTGTGTGATTCCCAAGGTGGTCTTGTTTCAGTTACACTATGTGAAGTAACAAGCAATGACTAAATTTAGAAGATGTAATGGCATATGTGCATGGAATAGAATAAAATCCCTCACCCTATGTAGTGTGTGTTGATGTAGATATCCTAGCCTCGGCACATGGAACTATGTGGATGTAAGTGATGCGATGGATGCAACTCTAGATAGAGTGATAGTAATAAGTGACGCTAGCACCCTACTTCTGGTATCATAAATTTATATTTATAGGCTTTTCTTTAATATAATTTTGTAATTCACCCTAAGATGGCTGCTAAGGAAAAATATAAGGATTAAAAATGTCTAGAAAGAGCCCAAAAGTGGTGGGAAAAAAGATAACAAATCGGAGTGCCCTGGGTGGGACCAGGACACCACAGGGTGCCCTAGTACAAGCCTTGGTACCTCGGTTTAGACTAAAATGACAGGAAAGTGTCGAAACAAACTGGGCATGTATATAAAAATGTGTCAGAATGACGAAATAAAAGGTAAAATACAATGGCCAAAAGATGGGATTAACTAGTACTTTATTCACTCAAGAACCTTCTAAACATTAGTATAAGACCGGGCTAAAAAATGCCTAAAGTGCATGATTTTGTGACAACATATGTTTATAGCTCTTCTTCCATTCCTCTATGGTAGATCATAGATCGGTACTTGTTTATTTGTAGGGTTGAAGTACTATATTTTTAGGGTAAAAATCCCACAACTAGGCAAAAACACAAGAAAATATCTTATTTATTGTACATGGAGAGATGAATATATATATATATATATATATATATATATATATATATATGTATGTATGTATGTATGTATGTATGTATGTATGTATGTATGTATGTAATTTTTATTATTTTTTGATGAAACACACACTAGAGCACCCATAAGGGTATTAGGGAACCTTGGGGTGCCTTGGTATGGAAGAAAAGGTTCCCTGGTCTCTGAAACATCTCAAAACGTGGTTCTTTCAAGGTTGGAAGATCCTCTATAATCTTCGATATTTGTTGCACTGGATTTACTGGACCACGTCGAATGTATCAAATATTCCAAAAAAAAGAATGACCTATAAAAGAACCAAAAGGAAGTATCAAAACCCTCAAAAATTAAAAGATGCAAACGAATGGGTCGGAATGACCTCAGCTTCCACAATAGTGGGCTAACTAAATTGATCACTACACTTCATTTCGGACCCAAATGTAGTTCTTGTGTGTGTGTGTGTGCATGTCGTGCCCAAGGTGCTCTTATTTCAGTCGCACTACGTGAAGTAACAAGCAATAACTAAATTTAGAAAATGTAATAGCATATGTGCATGGAATAGAATAAAATCCCTCACCCTATGAAGTGTGTTGATGGAGATCTCCTAGCCTTGTTGCATGGAACTATGTGGATGTAAGGGATGCAATGGATACAACTCTATATAGAGTGTTAGTAGTAAGTGATCCAAAACCGAGGGGTTTCAGACTTAAGGAACAGATTAACAAATGTGCCAAATGAATTGCAAAACAACAATCTCTGAAAAGAGATGTAAATTACTCAAGGACTTCAAAATACATCAATTATCTCTGCCAAGAGATGTCTATCTCTTCTTCCGGTTACATATGTATTTATAATAATTTTATAAATACGAAAGGACACCTAGAAAGATGTGGAAGGTCACCAGTCTCGAGGGAGACGAGGTGTTTCATCTTCCAAGACTTACATGTGCACTAATTTTGTGAAACATACTATTTTTAGAATTTACTATTTTTAGACAGCAGTACAAAAATCACAATTTGGGCCCTTAAACGTGGATTTCGGGGGTCAAACATTGCCGAACAGAGTTCTGCACCTTCTCATCACATTCTACGCATTCCAAGCTTTCCGTTGCCTTTTGAACGGAGTCAATCGGAGCTACGGTGCAAAAGTTATGGTCTCTGGAAGTTGCGCCACTAGAATTGCTGCCTGGATCATTCCTCCCTCCTTCAGAAGCAATGGTCCCCATTGCATTAAGATGCCCCATCAGCTGTGGAAATTGCTTCTTTACCTGGTATGCAGTGAGCCATTCACCTTGGTGACTGAGATTTCCTTTCTTTATCACACGATAGAGTTGAATAGGTTGTCCTCTAGTGGTCTTAGTCAAACTGTCCACAATCTGATCTTCTTCAGCTGGGGAAAGACTTGCTGGATTGAGCTCAGAGATGTCCAATTGTTCTGCTGTGACTGAAGTATCCAACAAAGGTGGATGGTATGGCTTGAGGAGGTCCACATTGAAGATGGGGTGCAGACCAAGGTAGGGTGGAATATTCAACTCGAAAGCATTTTCCCCTACTTGCTTAGTGAGAGTGTAAGGACCATACCAGAGAGGTCGAATCTTTCTGTGTGGACCTGCAAGCCGTTCCTTCTGAAGCCGCAACCAAACCTTATCACCAACCTGGAAATGATGCGGAATCCTGTGTTTATCATGGCGATTCTTATATTTTTTATTCATTTTCTGTAAAATGTCATGGACTTGGTGCTGAATGTGCTGGATCTGCTCAACAAACCTTGTCGCCTTTTCTGCTTCACTTTTTCCATGAAGTGTGAATTCCATGGCAGGAATTAGGATGCATACATCAATGGGAGCCATAGGTTGGAATCCATAACAAGCTTGAAAAGGACTGTGTTTAGTGGAGCTGTGCAGGGCTCGATTGTATCCATGTTGTATGTATGGCAGGACCTCGTCCCATGTGCGGGAGTGCTTGGAGTGGTACATACGAAGCATGTGAACAATTAGGTGATTCACCACTTCTGTTTGCCCATCAGTCTATGGGTGAAAGGATGTGGACTTCATCAACTTTGTATCTAGCATTCCCCATAAGGTGGACCAGAAGATGCTCAGGAACCTGCTATCCCTATCAGAAACAATAGACTTGGGGAGCCCAAAGTTGATCCATACATGACTGAAATAAATTTTAGCAGTATCTTCAACAGAAATATTTTTCTTACAGGAAACCATTACAGCCATTTTAGAAAATCGATCAACTACAACAAAAACACCATCATTCCCATGTTTCGAAGTTGGCAAACCTGAGAGGAAGTCCATCGAGACAGATTCCCAAGGCTTGGTTGGTTCTGGCAATGGTGTGTACAATTCCTGTTTCTTGTTAGTTGGCTTAGCAATTGCACAAGGAGTGCAGGACTTAATATACTTCACCACATCAGTCCTTAGATTAGGCCAGCAGAAATGCTTCTGAAGTATTGCCAATGTCTTGTCCACACCAAAGTGCCCTGCGGTCTTGCTGAAGTGTGCTTCCCAGATCATCTTCTGTTGTTCACTTGCTGGAACACAGATGTGTCCCATATGGCAGAGGAGATTATCCTGTAGATAGAAATCAGAGACATGTTTTCCTTCACGGAGGGCCTGATATGTGTCTGAAAACTCAGGATCCTTCTCATACAAACTGTACCAACTTGAAGTCTCATGTCCACAGAGATCAAGAATAGTTGTGAGGGCTGCAATTGGAGGGCGGCTTAGGCAATCAGCAGCTGAATTGGCACTTCCCTTCTTATGCTTTATTATCAGGTGAAACTGTTGTAGGTATGTGGCCCATTTCTAGTGTCTCTCATTCCTCAACTTGCTTTGTGTCTGAAGGAACTCCAAAGGCCTATGGTCAGTGTGGATTACTGTCTCCTTCCCCAGAATGTAGTGTTTCCATTGCTTACATGCCTGGACAATGGCATAAAGCTCCTTATCATATATTGGGTACTTTCTGACCATGTCATTGAATGTTTCACTATGGTATGCAACAGGGTGGCCATGTTGCATGATAATAGCTCCCAAGGCATACTCAGATGCGTCTGTCATCAGCTCGAATGGATGATGTAGATCAGGAAGGGAAAGGACAGGGGCTGAGCATAACCTTTCTTTCAGCCCTTCAAATGCTTTCTGTTGCGCTTCCCCCCATTGAAATTTAGCCTTGTTCCCTCCTTTAGTCACCTGATTGAGTGCCCAGGAAATATGTGAGAAACCCAAGACAAACCGGCGATAGAAATTGGCAAGGCCCAGGAAGCTACGAAGCTCTGTAAGATTCTTTGGGGTAGGCCACCTCTGAATAACCTGAATTTTCTCCGGGTCGACATGGACTCCTTCCTCATCCACGACGTAACCCAAGTACTGGACCTTTGTCATCCCAAATGTGCACTTATCCAGATTTACATACAGTCTGTGCTTCCTGAGGGTCTGAAGTACTTCTTGAACATGTTGCAGATGCCTCTCCCAGGTCGGGCTATAAATGAGTATATCATCTAGGTAGACCACTACGAAGGAATTGGTGTAGGGCCGCAAGATGTTGTCCATCATCCGCATGAATGTTGCAGGTGCATTAGTTAGTCCGAAAGGCATGACCAACCATTCGAATAGGCCTTCACGAGACTTAAATGCAGTTTTCCAAACATCAGTGGGCTCGACAGGGATCTGGTGATACCCAGATTTGAGATCAATTTTGGTGAAAAATTTTGCACCGCGGAGCTGGTCCAGCAAATCATCAATCCTTGGGAGGGGGGTAGCGATTCTTCACAGTGATTTTGTTCAAAGCCCGATAGTCTATGCAAAGTCTCCATGTTCCATCCTTCTTTGGCGCCAAGATAATTGGACTTCCACAAGGTGAAGAGCTTGGCCTAATATGTCCCTTTTGAATCAATTCTTGGAGCTGCCTCTTTATCTCCTCATTTTCAAGGACTGACCTGCGGTACACAGGGCTATTGGGTAAAGGAGACCCTGGGACCAAATCAATAACATGTTTTACCTGACACTGAAATGGCACTCCTTTAGGTGTCTGGAATAGATCATCATACTCAGTTATGATTTGGTTGAGCTGCTTCTGTTGCTGTATTGAGTGCATGTTCATGGAGGCTGCAACAATTTTGTTTGTAGGTTTTGGCCTGATCATCAAGACGACAAACTGTTTGGTTTTCTCCACTAACTTCTTACATTGTTTGGCACTGATGAGGGAGACAGATTTTGGGGGAATGACCTCAGGTATCCGATAACGTCGACTCCCAATGGTAATGGTGACCCTTCTAGGTCGTGACTCATAGATGCCATGTCTATCCCACATGAATGGCTGGCCTAGGAACACATCACAAACATCTAATGGAGCAACATCACACATGACTTCATCATGGAAGGGCTTGATGGCATATGGAAGGAGGCATTGTTGCGTGACTTGGAGGTCTCTTCCTGGGTTTAACCACCCGATACTATATGGCTGGGGATGTGGCTTTACAGGGAGGTTTAGGCTTTTTACAACATCAACAGAAATTAAATTCTTCTGACTTCCACTATCAAGGATAAAATGCAGAGGCTTACCTTTTACCCAGAGCTTGGAGTGGAAGAGCCTTTCCTTCTCATCCATATTCTTGACTTTTGAGGTGGCAATGATCACATCTAGATCAGCATCTATAATTTCATCATCTTCATCCTTGACCTCAGGGTCTGTAACTGCTGGTGCAGAGAGTGTTGAAGAAGATGATTCGGCGAGTAAGGACTTGATGGCTCGACATTCTTCCTTGGAGTGGCGATTTGTTTTGTGGAGGTCGCACCACTTCCCTGTCTTCTCCTTCTGCATCTTATTTCCTTGCGACTCCTTCTGTTTCCATCCTTGACCTCGGGTTTGGCCTTCTTTATCATTCTTCCCCCTCACGGGTTGGTTCCTAGTAGTCCTCCTTTTGTGCTTTTGTTCAATCTTGACTGAAAACTTGTATGCCTCGCCGAGGGTTTGAAACTGAAAGAATTCCAAGTCCTCTCGGATGCTCCATTGTAGGCCACTACGATATTTTAGAATCCTATGTTGTTCTGTGTCTTGAATGCCCAATCTTGCAGATAAAGAATGAAATTTGTCAGTATAATCTTGAACCGACTGGTCCTTACCTTGACGAAGTTGCTGCCACTGTATGTACAGATCATCATAGGCCCCAACAGGGTAATATTCTTCCTTTATGGCATCCACGAAATCATTCCATGTGGGTTCCTCTGTGATTCCTAGCTCATCCCTTTCGAGCCCATTCTTATACACACCCCACCAATTTTTGACAGCAAGAGATGATTTCAATAGAGAAAATGTTATCTTTTCCTTATCAGTAAATTGATTGACAGAAAAATATGAGGTCAATTGGTCCACCCAGTTCTCTACTGCATCAGAATTGATCTTACCTTCAAAAATAGGAATGTCGAAATTTACTTGCACCTTGAATGGAGTCGGGGCACCAAAGGACTGATTTACAGATGAGGAGGCATGATTTCCTACTTGTAGTTGTTGCAGAATTTGGGTGAATTGTTGTAGCATCTGATCCTTTTGCTCCCTAAGAGCTTCATTCACCATATTTTTGAGAGGATCATCCATCCCGGTGTTGTCCGCCATTGGAGGTCGCCTGCAGCGAACAGGCAAGTATTCTGAAGGATTGTGTGTGGACCACCCAAGCTTTTTATATCCCGACCTCGTTCTGGGGATCATACACTCTCAAGACGACTTAGCTCTGATACCACTGATCCAAAACCAAGGGGTTTCAGACTTAAGGAACAGATTAACAAATGTGCCAAATGAATTGCAAAACAACTATCTCTAAAAAGAGATGTAAATTACTCAAGGACTTCAAAATACATCAATTATCTCTGCCAAGAGATGTCTATCTCTTCTTCCGGTTACATATGTATTTATAATAATTTTATAAATACGAAAGGACACCTAGAAAGATGTGGAAGGTCACCAGTCTCGAGGGAGACGAGGTGTTTCATCTTCCAAGACTTACATGTGCACTAATTTTGCGAAACATACTATTTTTAGAATTTACTATTTTTAGACAGCAGTACAAAAATCACAATTTGGGCCCTTAAACGTGGATTTCGGGGGTCAAACATTTCCAAACAGAGTTCACACCTTCTCATCACATTCTACGCATTCCAAGCTTTCCGTTGCCTTTTGAACGGAGTCAATCGGAGCTACGGTGCAAAAGTTATGGTCTCTGGAAGTTGCGCCACTAGAATTGCTGCCTGGATCAGTAAGTGATGCTAGTACGCTCATTATGGTCTCAAAACTTTATATTTATTGGCTTATCTTGATAAAATTTTCTAATTCACCCTGAGATGGTGGCCAAGGAAAAATATAAGCATGAAAAATTTCTAAAAAGTGCCCAAAAGTTGTGGGAAAAAAGAAAACGGATTAGGGCGCCTTGGGTGGGAGCAGGACACCACAGGGTGCTCCAAGAAAAGGCCTAAGTGCCTCGGTTTAGGCTAAAATGACGTGAAAGTGTCGAAACAAACTGTCCATGTATATAAAAATGTGCGAGAATGACGAAATAAAAGGTAAAATAATATGGCCAAAAGATGGGATTAACTAGTATTTTCTTAACTCAAGAACCTTCTAAATAGTAGTATGAGACTGGGCTAAATAATGCCTAAAGTGCATAATTTTGTGACAACGTATGTATATAGCTCTTCCTCCATTCCACTATGGAAGATCATAGATCGGTACTTTTTTATTTGCAGGGTTGAAGTACTATATTTTGGGGTAAAACCCACAACTAGGGAAAAACAAAGGAAAATCTCTCATTTATTTTACATGGAGACATGAATATGTATATGTAATTTTTGGTATTTTTAGATCAAACACACACTAGAGCACCCAGAAGCGTACTGGGGCACCTTGGGGTGCCTTGGTATTGTAGAACATGTGCCCTAATCTCTGAAAAATCTCAGAATGTGGTTCTTTCAAGGTCACAAGATACTCTATAATCTTTGTTATTTGTCGCACTAGATTTACCAGACCATGTTGAATGTATCAATTATTCCAAAAGAAAGAATGACCTGCGAAAGACCCAAAAGAAAGTATAAAACCCTAAAAAATTAAAAGATGCAAATGAATGGGTCAGACTGACCTCATCTTTCACAATAGTGGGCTAACTAAAATGAGGGCTACACTTCATTTCAGACCCAAATGTAGTTTTGGTGTGTGTGTGTGTGTATTTGTGTGTGCATTTTGGGCCGAAGGTGCTCTTGTTTCAGTCGCACTATGTGAAGTAACGAGAAATGAATAAATTTAGAAAATGTAATAGCATATGTGAATGGAATAGAATAAAATCCCTCACCCTATGAAATGTGTGTTGATGCAGATCGCCTATCCTTGTTACATGGAACTATGTGGATGTAAGTTATGCAATGGATGCAACTCTAGATAGAGTTATAGTACTAAGTGACGTTATCACCCTCATTATGGTCTCATAACTTTATATTTATAGAATTTTCTTGATATAATTTGCTAATTCACTGCAAGATGGCTACCAAGGAAAGATACATGAAAATGTCTAGAAAAATTCCAAAAGTGGTGGGAAAAAATAAAATGGATCGGGGCCCCCTGGGTGGGACCCAGACAGCATAGGGCGCCCTAGTAAAGGCCTGGGTGGCCCGGTTTAGGCTAAAATGACGGGAAAGTGTCGAAACAAACTGGGTATGTATATAAAAATATGTGAGAATGAAGAAATAAAAGGTAAAATAAAATGGCCAAAAGATGTGATTAACTAGTACTTTCTTTCCTCAAGAACCTTCTAAATAGTAGTATGAGACCGGGATAAATAATGCCTAAAGTGCATGATTTTGTGAGAACATACATATATAGCTCTTCCTCCATTACACTATGGAAGATCATAGACCAGTACTTGTTTATTTGTAAGGTTGAAGTACTATATTTTTGGGGTAAAAATCCCACAACTAAGCAAATACACAAGAAACTCTCTCCTTTATTTTATATGGAAAGATGAATATGTATATGTAATTTTTGTTATTTTTAGATCAAACACATACTAGAGCACCCAGAAGGGTACTGGGGCACCTTGGGGTGCCCTGGTATGGCAAAAAAAGTGCCTTGGTCTTTGAAAAATATCAGAATGTGGTTCTTTCAAGGTCAGAAGATAATCTATAATCTTTGTTGTTTGTCGCACTAGATTTACTGGACCGCGTCGAATGTATCAATTATTCCAAAAGAAAGAATGACCTGCAAAAGACCCAAAAGAAAGTATAAAAACCCTAAAAAATTAAAAGATGAAAATGAATGGGTCAGACTGACCACTGCTTCCACAATAGTCTGGTGTGTGTGTGTGTGCATCTCGTGCCCAAGGTGCTCTTGTTTTAGTCACACTATGTGAAGTAACGAGCAATAACTAAATTTAGAAAATGTAATAGTATATGTGCATGGAAAAGAATAAAATCCCTTTCCCTATGAAGTGGGTGGTGATGCAGATCTCCTAGCCTTGGTACATGGAACTATGTGGATGTAAGTGATGCAATGGATGCAACTCTAGATAGAGCAATAGTAGTAAGTGACGCTAGCACTCTCATTCTAATCTCATAAATTTATATTTATAGGCTTATCTTGATTTAATTTTGTAATTCACCCCAATATGGCTGCCAAGGAAAAATATAAGGATAAAAAATGTCTAGAAAGAGCCCAATAGTTGTAGGAAAAAAGAAAACGGATCGGGGTGCCCTGGGTGGGACCAAGACACCACAGGCACCCCAGTACAGGCTTGGGTGCCTCGGTTTAGGCTAAAATTACAGGAAAGTGGCGAAATAAACTAGGCATGTATTTAAAAATGTGCACGAATGAGGAAATAAAAGGTGGAATAAAATGGCCAAAAGATGGGATTAACTAGTACTTTATTCACTCAAGAACCTTCTAAATAGTAGTATGAGACCGGGCTAAATAATGCCTAAAGTGCATGATTTTGTGACAACATATGTATATAGTTCTTCCTCTATTCCTCTATGGCAGATCATAGATTGGTACTTGTTTATTTGCAGGGTTCAAGTACTATATGTTTTTGGTAAAAAGCCCACAACTAGGGAAAAACACAGGAAACTCTCTCCTTTATTTTACATGGAGAGATGAATATGTGTATGTAATTTTTATTATTTTTAGGTCAAACACACATTAGAGCACCCAAAAGGGTACTAGGGTACCTTGGGGTGCCCTGGTCTCTAAAAAATCTCAGAACGTGGTTCTTTCAAGATCAGAAGATACTTTATAATCTTTGTTGTGTGTCACACTGGATTTACTGTACCGCATCAAATGTATCAAATATTCCAAAAGTAAGAATGACCTGCAAAAGACCCAAAAGGAAGAATCAAACCCTAAAAAAGTAAAAGATAAAAATGAATGGGTCAGACTAACCTCAGCTTCCACAATAGTGGCCTAACTAAACTGGGCACTGCACTTCATTTCAGACCCAAATGTAGTTCTAGTATGTGTATGTGTGTGCATGTTGTATCCAAGGTGCTCTTGTTTTAGTCACACTATGTGAAGTAACAAGAAATAACTAAATTTAGAAAATGTAGTTAGGGATGCCAAAAAATAGGACTTTCTTTTCCTTTTAAGAACCTTCATTTTCTCTTAGGGAGTGCATCCTACTAGTAGCATCTTCCACTCTGGTGGATATCTATGTGGAAAGAGGACATTCCTTAACGTTTTAGTCCATTTCAAACGTGATGTTAAGGTTAATTTTCATCTAGATGGATTGTTTGGATGTTCCTACAATAACTAAGAAATGTTTTTATTGTTATGTAAGTTTTAATTTTGTAAGAACCATTGTCATCGTCTTTGTGTGATTCTAATTTCATGAGAGATTTGAGGATCTTAAAAAATTTGATGTTTCATGAGATGCAAGTATTATGTAAGGGTGAAGATTTCTATCCATGTATAATGAATGTATCCACTATTATTTTTGAGCCTCATTGTAGAGACCTTCCAATTTTCCAAACATAAACAGCTCCACAAGAACAAGGAATTATGTAAATTCCTTTGTTATTTAATATCCACAAAATATTTGGAAAATTATAAATATTTGGTAAACATGTTATGAGGTTTGAATTCATTTTGTACACTAAAATTTCTCATAATTATTTAATTTTTTTCCAAGATGCTCTTAATATAGGGAAGTTAGTCCTAGAATCATGTAAATAGACATTATGTATTTTTCTCTAATTACTTGTCTTATGAAAATATTTTTTGGTCTCTCATCCCTTACAACCATTCTCCATTAAATTTTTAAAGATGTAAAATTTTTACTTTTGTGGGTTCTTTAAATATGATATCTTTAAATCCCTTGAAGTTAGAGACTGAATTCCAATGTTAATATTAAAATTTTGTTCCAAGATATTAAACTATTCTTGCCTCCTATTCTATGCAATATTTCAACCCATTCCTTTCTAATCTATAGTCTTTTTGTTTATATTTATTTACAAATATTATTAGTTCATTTCAATATTTGAACATTTTCATTATTAGTTCAACTTTGACTCATGCATGCAATATTCTTTCATTATAATTAATAATAATGTAATGTTAAATAGATGTATTATGTCATATTCATTTAGAATCATCCAACATAGTAACATATACAATGATATGTGCACCACAAGAAAATTAAAACTTCCTTTTTCTATTCCTAACTACACATAAATCTACTTTGAGCAAATTGGGTTTACAAATTACAAATGTACTACATTTACCTAATTACAAGAAAGAGTTGAAGTAATATGAAATGTGGGGTGAAAATACATTCTCTAAGAAATCATAATAATGAATGAAATTATTTTTCTTCATGTGAATAGCCAACATTATGTGTGTAGTGAACCTATCATCCTAAGTGATTTACATTATGTAAAGTAGTATTGACCACCAATTTTTCTGTAGTTAATAAAGGAATATTTTTTTATATATATGGAAAGAATCATTAGGAAAACAAAAATAATGTACATGCATCGAAAAATCAACACAAACAAAAAACCTTCATTAGAATCATTAAAGTATCATCTTGGAACCATTAGTATATGGTTATAACTACTATAACATGTTAAAAATTCATTCAAATACTTAACATGTGGTTAAGCTTAGCAATTTCTATATACAATAGAAAAATATTTATACGAGTGACTTCATTATCATTCTTTCCTTTTATACCCGTGTAAATTACCACCAAAGGACCCCTATATGCTTAAAGGTCAAAATTTTAATGTTTTTAAAATATATTTATTTCTAAATAGTCTTGTTTTTATTGTACATAATGTTTTGTTATGACTTCTACGTATGTGATAAAGAACTATGTTATTGATGGGAAAATTAGAGTAAAACCAATAGTTATAACCTCTAGTGATTTTTCATCAACAAAAAGAGAGATTTATATTGATTTTATTTGTCCTCATCTTAAATCTCAACAGTATCGAGTAACCGTAAAGTGGAGCTCTTTATTTAAAGTGTCACAAATATTAGCGGGTCCTCCACTTTGAAAGTTAAGTGGTGTCCATTAAAAAAAGTAGTTGTTTGAATCCCTGTTCACTTTATATAAAATGGTGTCACGTTTCACTATTGTAAAGAATGCGACAAAACATTTAAGTTTGTGTAAAGTGAAAGCGCCAATTGTGCAAAATCCCATGCTTTCCTTTTATGATTGTGGAAACACTCAATGTGCGAAGAAGTGTAGCACTCACAATCAACATGCATAGTGGACTTAGAGGGACCTCTTATTTATCCGTGATAATTCCCAACTAAGTTAAGGAAATACATATGAGCTGCCTACGCCACAAATTATAAAATCACCACAAATTATAAAATCACAATTGGATGCCTAATAAATAATAATCGAATTTCATGAATAGTTATTTGATTCCATGAGAAGATGCATCCCATGGTATTTACACCTATGGTGGGTATCAATATTCAATTATGAATTATAAAGGTGTGACATTTGGGCATGTGAACTATGGAAGGAAATGAGAACCAGAAGTTTATGAAAGACACAAAGGAGAAGACTAGAGGTGGAACACATGGATTAGAGTGTACATGGAATCTATACAATTGAAGGTTAGTTTGTATGGGAGGAAAATATTAGGAGAGTAATATAGACTAAATAGTTTACTATTCGAAATTAAAAAAAAAAAAATTAGTGTAAAGAAGAAAATTTATCAAAAATAAAATGCGTGTAGAGATTGGATGTAAGAATTACTATTTAATAAGGAGTGTTGTGAAAATAATGGAAACATATGATTTCAAAATAGATCTAGGGGTGAGGTGATGGTAGGATGGCATGAAAAATGATTTGTTGACGGGGGATCGAATATCAATATTTCAGTGTGGGGGAATCCTTCTGAAGAGGTAGACGAAAAATAAAATGTAAGGAAGGAGGAGACGCTCTTACTTAAGAAGAAATAGTGGAGTCAGTGAGAGAAAGGAGAGAGATCCTAGGGGAGAGATAATATCTCTCATAGGATGACATACAATAAGTTTCTAATAATGAGATCCAAGAAGAATATATGTTTAGGTTAGAGATGAGGGTGACATGAGATGTAAAGGAGACAAGATCCAACTAAATGGACTAGATAGATAGAAGAAATGATGAGAAAGATCTACTCTAACACATGGTGTTTCTAGGAAGTCGATAAGCCATATGAATAGTGCTCCACATAGAAACTATATCATGTATTCTTATTTGAATCAATTATAGTGTAACATACCTGATTATATATATATATATATATATATATATATATATATATATATATATATATATAATATATATATATATAAAGGAGACAAGATCCAACTAAATGGACTAGATAGATAGAAGAAATGATGAGAAAGATCTACTCTAACACATGGTGTTTATAGGAAGTCGATAAGCCATATGAATAGTGCTCCACATAGAAACTATATCATGTATTCTTATTTGAATCAATTAGAGTGTAACATACCTAATTTTATATATATATATATATATATATATATATATATATATATATATATATATATCTGTGTGTGTGTGTGTACTTAAATTTGGTATTTTGGTACCTAACATGCTATATTTGGATTTCATTTCTTACACATGACTTGTGCGTGCAAAGTATCTAAAAAATAGTTTGGATTGACGACTCTCAAATCACATATATGAAGGAGTAAAGTTCAAATTAAATTTCTAATAACAAAATCCACGATGTGCATGAAAAATAGAATTTAGAGATATGATGATATTTATAATGACTAGATGGAGAAACTACTTGGTGGACAATTCCGTGGACATTAAAAACCTGAAATTTTTTTTTTAGGAACCGTGATTGCGGATCTGTTTTTAGCAGGTTTGGCAATAACCGAACCTAAAACCAGGATCATGGTTTTAGAACTGCGATCGCGGTTCTGGTTAACCGTTTAGATTGCAGAACTCTGAGACAAAAAAAGCAGTCCCGTGAGTCCTCATTTTCCCCATTTTTCATTTCAAACCGTGATTTCTCCTAGATGTTTTTTCACTCGAGCTTTGAATACCACCTCAAAATTGCTCATCGGACTTTTGGATCATGATAGATTCAACCATGCTGCCAAGATGAGGAGGTAAGCCCCCAATTTTAATCATTTTTTTTAGGGTTTAGGTCTCTAGCATTTTAGGTTTTTTTTTTGCATTTTCATGGGTTTTTTGAAATGTTTGTTTATGTATACAATTTTCTTGTTTTGTCAGTTGGTCCTAAAGCTCGTAATCATGCAAACCATCAAAACATTCCTCAAAACCCTCTGAACATTCCTCAAAACCCTCCTCCAAACATAGATCCACCTCCTGTGGCTCCTTCTGTCCCCACTGAACCAACAAGAACACAAGATAATATCATTGGAAGAATCTGAGAAAATAAAATTGTCATTGAGAACCTTATTCAGACTATAAGACAAAATCATGCCACAAATCCATCCCACATGACTTTAGCCAACACATTGCAAACATTGATTGGCGAAGTCAACTCCACAACCAACCAAATACATAGATGGAATACCTTTAGAGGTGATTGTAGGTGGTGGTATGCAGATAAATTATCCCATGCGGCCGTAAAAGACAAAAAAAATTTTGGAAAAGACCTCATTTGTGCATTATTTACTGACCCAAGAACCAATGCCCCCCCACAGCTACTTGCAAATGGTTCCCAATCCATTGGTGCCATGATGACCGAATCAAAAACAATTTTTGGGACCGATGGTGGATGGTTTTTGATTATCCACCATGCAACAACAATGAGGTTCCTCTCTATTTTTTGAAGAAATTATATTGCGAGTTCGTGCTTAATGAGGTCCCAAATTATTTTGACTTTTTTGAATTTTTTGGGTGAGGAGGTGGCTCTGCATAGAGTAGACCTGGTGCACGCGTAGGTCAACCAAGGATCCCCCATGCCCCAAAACCCCCACTACCTTCAGTTATCCCTCCTACAGTGAAGGAGGTTGTGGAGATTGACACACTACATGCATTGAGGGAGCTCACTGACACTCTGACCTAACATAGTGACTAGATTACATCTGGTGATGTTGGTGGAGGTGCCAGTTCTAGCGCACCACACCACTGTGGATCATGTGGTGTTGTATGCACTGCGGGTGAGACATCATTTGCTGGTTCACATGATTTCTTTTCTGTAGATGAGATGATGGGGGATGTTTTTGGAACTGGTGCCACTGATATTGGTCTTTCACAGGTAAATTTCAAATAAATATAAATAAATATATATATATATATATATATATACAATAGTTTAATTCATGTTTGAGATTTTAATATATATGTATTTGATTGTACGTCATGTACATACATGTAAAAAACTAATTTTTTATTTTATTTTAAATAGCAAGAGCCGGTGAAGGAAACATCCGGCGTCGACATGCTAGCTACTGCAGCTGGGTGTGTTTCAAACGTAAGTTTCAAGTTGTACAAACTTACATTTTTAATTTCATTTGATTGCACTAGATTATTATTATAATGTTTCACGTGTATGTTGTACATATTAATATGTTTGTCTTTTATACACAGGAGCCTGGCGGGTCATCATCTGCTCTGGGAACTAAGGCTACTGGCATGCCTCACATGACTTTTACGCAGGTTAGTTTCTCTTTACACTTTGTTTCTAATTATGGAAGTTCACGTGGATTACATGCTTTGGACCTCTGTTATGTGGTGCAGTCATGTAGATTAATATTGATTTGTACATATTTTTTGTATAGCTTATGACTGCCAGAGAGACTCCTCCATATATGCAGACTATGGAGGCTACTGTAGATACTGCCATAGCATCTGTGCAGATCCACTAACTGAGGTACAATTTTTCAAATTTGTTAAATTTTGGAGGTTCATTATTTCTTATTACTTAAATCTACAATATCAAATTTTGTATGTATGTGAAATATTTAATTTGAAAATTAATTATTTGTATGTAGCTTACCCCTCATGAGTCTACTGTTGTCCCTGCGATGTGTCAACGACAAATTGATAGGGATCATGACATTGCGGTAAGATTTCACATGCATTTTAACTAAATTGTACAAGTTTCTAAATTTTGAATGTATTTTAAAATTTTGGGTGTTAAAAACTTGTTGTTTATGAATGTGTAGGTTAGGTTGCAGACCTACTTAGAGATGCCTAGGACCACACAGATGAAATCCGTAGTGGCATCTCCCTCCACTACATCCCCAGGTCATGGACGTGCTACTTCTAGCAGGGCGAAGAGAGGGAAGATGTTTCATGATTAGATTCATAGTCCACCTGGATGTACATATATATATATATATATATGGGGACCATCTGGTCCTAGTGAACATGTTTCTTCATATAGTCCATTGTATATATATATTATAGCCTTTTGCGACCGCATGTGGTCCTATATGTATGACACACTTAGTTTGAGATGTACACATGTTATGAACTTACATATTTTCAGAGACGTGTGTCTGGAGCACACTTTGTTTGATTCTTATATATCCATGTGTGTTGGTTTTCATAACGATATTACTTCTATATGTTTGATTCGATTTCATTGCATGTATGATATCCTTCTATGTATGTTTTCATAACCATTTATTAGTTCTAGATATGTATGTTTGATTTAAAATTAAAAAACCATGTCCCAGAGCACTACATGGTACAATTGTTAAGCAAACCTATTCCATTAAGCAAAACCATGCTAGGTGAACTACAAAAGGGCAATACGTAATTAATTTTTTTCTTTTAAAGCTAACACTCATCTGTTGCATATCAACTAATGCGAACATTGATAGAAATAAGTGAGGTAGAGTTCATCTTGAACTATATGAATATAACGTTACTTATGGTGCAACATTGCATGGTACAATTGTTAAGAAATTAAGGGAAGCATTTACATTGTTTTAGAGAAATTAAGGGAATCAATAGATGTACACACCTTATCTCTTTATAATTTGGTGTTATATGCCAATCAACTAAGAAGTTAAACATTCAATTTGATTATCGTTTAAAGTAGATTCACTTCTCTCTTTCATTTTCATTGTTTGTCTCTTTCTTCTTGGACTTACCATCCTCTCTTTCCTTTTATTTGCTTGTACATTCAAGACTTCTTTCTTTCTCCTTCTTATTCTGCCATTGTTCACTCTTTTTTCTCTTGACTTGTCTCTTGTTGCTTTGAATATCCTGTCATAAATATCTCCTCAAGCCTTTGTATTTCCTCATGTACAACAACTATTCACTCTCTCCTTCACTTTCTTCATTTATTGATCACAGCCATTACATGCTTGCCTCAAACTGAAATCTGACCTTTTCTCGCCACTTTCCTCTTGTTTCCCATTTCATATTGAATGAGTACCTATTTATTCTCTAAGCATTTCATTTTGCACTTCCTTTCTCCTCCATTATTCTTCTTTCGTGCTATGTTCTCCATTATGAGAATTCTTTTCTATTCTTCATGTTTCTCGTTCATGGAAACTATTTTCCTCTTATTCCTTCATAGGCTCTCACTTATTTGTTTCCTTCACTTCTTTTAGCATGCTTCATAAGTGACTTGATTGGCCACTTCACTCTCCTTCTAAAATTCCATCCAAATATGCAAACTTGAAGCTACTTGCCTTAGCATTTTATTGATAATCTTATTCATATGTTCACATTCTCACCATACTATTAGAAACAATGAATAAATGCATTCTCATTCCTTTAACATGACTTACCTTTACTCACCACTTTTCACTAGTTTCTCTGCTTCACTAGAAATTATGGCTCATTTAATTTCAACTCCATTTAGTATTCTTGACCTATATTCAAATACTTAATCCACTATTAGAATAACAAGGGAATGATTTATTCTTGTGAATCTTCAAAGCATGATAATTAGGGTATTAGATACCCATTAAGGGATGAAAAGTATGTAAAAAGTTTCAAGGTAGCCAAGAGCATGACCATATTACAATGGCTTCTGGAAACATAATGAGCATGTAACCACATAGCTAGGACAGATAGAGGATGGAGAGAGATCACCACAACAACATAGCTCAATAGAGAAAAGCAAGGACAGTGGTTGATGAAGGAACCTAAGAGGATAGAGGCAATTTTTGTCCAAAGAGAACAAGAGAGATGGAAGGTAAACAAGTGACATTGAATGTTTTGAGTCCTAGGAAATGAACGGAGGCGAGGAGTGAGAATTCATGCCTTGAGACTTCATGGCACTGAACCGATAATGACATGTCTGGGTGTCTAAGTGAACACTAGAGGAGGTGTTGTTTCAGTGTATGACAAATCGTTGCTTCCGGGCTACTTCATTCGGGCGTAGTCCCTTAAGAGCCCTGAGACCAAAATATCGTTCAACTTCGACAGGTGACTACTCAGAATTCCATGGCACCTAGAGACATCTCATTTGATCCAAAACCTCTGTAACGGACCCTCTACAAATCCTCTCTCATTTTTTCCTTCTCAGATCGGTGCTCTTGTTGCCCTATTGTTTGCAAATGCATGAAATAGTGCAGTTTGAGCCAGTGTAAGGTTGTCAAACGCTATATTTTGCAAACGGTGGGTCGTGTCACCAAACTGGTCAAACGCACGACACATGGGTGGCTAGGTGAATACTAAAGGAGGCATGGTTTTTTGGTGCGCGATGGGTCATTTGCTTCCGGGCTACTTCGTTCGGAGCGTAGTCCCTTAAGAGCCCTGAGACCAAAATATCGTTCAACTTTGATGGGTGACTACTCGGACTCCATGGCACCTAGAGACATCTCATCTGATCTAAAACCTCAGTTGTAGGGACCCTCTATAATAAACTCTCTTAGTTTTTTCCTTCTCAGATGGGTGCTCTCGCTGCCCTATTGTTTGTAAACTGCGCGAAATAGTGCAGTTTGAGCCAGTGTAAGGTTTTCAAATGCTATATTTTGCAAACGGTGGGTCATGTCACCAAACATGACTATGCTTACATGTCTGGTGGCTAGGTGAATGCTAGAGGAGGTGTTTTTTTTGCACGACAAGTTTGTTGCTTTCGGGCTACTTCGTTCGGGTGTAGTCCCTTAAGAGCCCCGAGACCAAAATATCGTTCAACTTTTAACGGGTGACTACTCAACTCTGTGGCACCTAGAGATGTCTTATACCTATCAGATGTAGGGACCAACCTCTACAATAGATTTCTCTCTCATTTTTTCATTCTCAGATTAGTGCTCTCGCTGCCCTATTGTTTGCAAACCTGAAATAGTACAGTTTCATCCTCTCTGTCAAACCAGGGGTGCTATATTTTGCAAAACCGTTTCATTCACTCCAAATAGTGCCATTATTTCATCTGGGTGCCCTATGAATGTAGATGAGAATGCTTTTTCTTCTTTATGTTTCTCGCAAGGTCGTTGCTTCCTGGCTACTTCATTCATAGGCACTAGTTTCCTTAAGAGCCCTGAGACCAAAATATCGTTCAACTTTGACGAGTGACTTCTCAGACTTCGTGGCACCAAATAGAGATGTCTTTTGATCTTATTGAAACCTTGGTTCATAGTACACTCTGACCATACTATTAGAAACAATGAATCAACTGCATTTTTTCCTTCTCAGACATGCTCTTTACTGCCCTATTGTTTGCAGAACGCATGAAATACTAGCAGGAGCCAGTTAAGGTTGTCAAACGCTATATTTTGCAAATGGTAAGTCGTGGCACTAAACCGACTAATTTGCTGGAATGCTAGGTGGCTAGGTGAATACTAAAGGGAGGTGTTCAATTAGGGTATTAGTGCGCATTGCTTCCAGGCTACTTCGTTCGGGCGTAGTCCCTTAAGAGCCCTGAGACCAAAATATCGTTCAACTTCGACGGGTGTGACTACTCAGCACATACTAGGCACCTAGAGACATCTCATCTGAGATCACCACACCTTAGCATAAGATACCCTCTACAATAGCCTCAGTCTTGAAGTTTTTTCCTTCTCTAGGATAGAGCTCCAAAGAAAACAAGAGAGATGGCAAACGTAAATGAAGTGACATTGAATGTTTTGAGTCCTAGGAAATGAACGGAGGTGAGGAGTGAAAAGTCATGCCTCGGGACATCATGGAACTGAACCGACTACGATGACACGTCTGGGTGGCTAGGTGAATGCTAGAGGAGGCATTTTTTTGGTGCGCGACAAGGTCATTGCTTCTGGGCTACTTCGTTCGGGCATAGTCCCTTAAGAGCCCTTGAGACCAAAATATCATTCAACTTCAACGGGTGACTACTCGAACTCCATGGCACCTAGAGATGTCTCTTCTGACCTGAAACCTTTGTGTAGGGACCCTCTACAATAGCCTCTCTCAGTTTTTTCCTTCCCAGATCGGTGCTCTCGCTGACCTATTGTTTGCAAATGTGTGAAATAGTGCAGTTTGAGCCAGTGTAAGGTTGTCAAACATATATTTTGCAAACGGTGGGTCGTGGCACCAAACCAACTGTGTCAACACATCTCATGTGGCTAGGTGAATACTAGAGGAGGTGTTTTTTCGGTGCGTGACAAGGTCGGTTGCTTCCGAGGCTACTTCGTTCGGGCGTAGTCCCTTAAGAGCCCTGAGACCAAAATATCGTTCAACTTCGACTAGGTGACTACTCAGACTCCATGGCACCTAGAGAAGTCTTGTTTGATCCAACACCTAAGTGTAGGGACCCTCTACAATAGCCTCTCTCTTTTTTTTTCTTCTCATATCGGTGCTCTCGCTGCCCTATTGTTTGTAAACACATGAAATAGTGTAGTTTGAGCCAGTGTAAGGTTGTCAAACACTATATTTTGCAAATGGTGGGTCATGGCACCAAAACGATTGTGTGCACATCTGGTGGCCAGGTGAATGCTAGAGGAGGTGGTGTTTTGGTGCACAACAACGTCGTTGCTTCCAGGCTACTTCGTTCAGGCGTAGTCCCTTAAGAGCCCTGAGACCAAAATATCGTTCAACTTCGACGGGTGACTACTCGGACTCCATGGCACCTAGAGATGTCTCGTCTAATCCGACACCTTAGCATAGGGACCCTCTACAATAGCCTCTCTCAGTTTTTTCCTTCTCAGATCGGTGCTCTTGCTGCCCTATTGTTTGTAAACGCGCGAAATAGTGCAGTTTGAGCCAGTGTAAGGCTGTCAAACGCTATATTTTGCAAACGGTGGGTCGTGGCACCAAACCAATTGTGCACACGCATAGGTATGGTCTTGTAAACACTTGGGGAGGATTCATTTTTGGTTCTCTAAGCTCTAGGTGCTTCTGGGCTACCTCTTCCGGAGCCAAGAACCCCCTCCACAGGTACATAAATCGTTGTTAATTGCTTCTCTTTTCTTGTAAAACAATGAAAGCTTCTCTTAGCTTCAAGAATTTAAAATTCTCTACTAACAGTGCCAACCACGTGAAGGTGGAAGCTTTTCTGGCACCACTAACCTGAACATAAAAGTGTTAGTCAAAGAAATTTAAGTTTCAAATCAAAACCATACTAGATATATACAAAATACACAAATTTAAAATAAAATATATGAACTTAAATCTATCTAACTAAAAAATTTATATATATCAAAGAAATTATATATACCAGACATGAGCATTGTAAATTCATTCCAATGAACCATCAGGATCAGATCTACTCTGAATAGTGGACAAGATTGCTTCATGATCTGACTCTCGAACCTTCCAAAGAATCTTGTTATTAGGCCTTCCTCGATATCTATACAGCTGAATATTTGTCGCTAGAACTAGATGCGAATATAAGAGTATTTTCCTGTGTGTCTCAAAGTCTTCAAACACCCAAACAGAGGATTTTTTTAATGGATACCGTCGAAGCCAAGTTCCAGTAACTACCACTGACCCTGTAGGATACTCAATATCTTCGCCATCTATAATAGGAGAAGTCAACTTCTTTCTTTCCTCGATGCAATGACATAAGAAATAGTCTGTTCCTTCTTCATTGTCTTATGTCGCAATAACTGCAAACACATGTCCTACAAAAAAAATAAAGGTTGAACAACTCAAATTTAAATTACATATTAAAATTTCAATGGACATAACTCAATACAAAAATTAAATAAATAACCATAAATACCTTGTCGCACCAAAATCAAAATTTCGTCAAAGTCCTTGGATGTTGCAACTTCATCTGCAGAAACAAGTCGTAATGCTTGTGGAGGTTGATAACTAGGAAGCAGAGTTAGAGGCCTACAAATCCATCCATCCACCCATTCTTGTGAATCACACTCAGCAGTGACAAATTCAATACAAGATGCACAAAAACATGTCAACTTTCTTGTCCATACGGCCCACGAAGTAGCATCTGAGCTACAAAATGAGTGCATATCACTGGACCCAGTGAGTGTCATACAATCCTCGTAGTTAGCAATTTTTTGTTCCTCTATCAACCAAAAATATCTGTGAACTGTGGAATTTTCTTGAGAACCTCGGGCCATGTTGTCAATACACCATTCCACTATGCTCTTTGCATCTTTTAATTTAGCACCATCTTTGTACTTCAACTCTTCTCTTGCAAGAGCTCTTTTCACACATGCCCCTGCACCGTCATGCTCTCCTTTTCCATGTCCAGCCTCAGTGAAACTCCAAATATGTTGCACACCCATCTTGACGTGCATTCTGCTCATCCAATAAAAACATTCATGCATTCTTAAACTGAGACGTGCAATTATCTGACCATATATAATGTTGTTTGAAGTGGATGTCCCTATCAGACAAGTTTCCATAAAATAACTGGAAACACCCTTGCACAAATTCAGTAGAATGAGTACGATCATCACTGATATAAAAGTGGTACTCTCTTAAAAAAAATTGATCATTCTCTATACTGTCAGGAGAATGTAGAAATGTTATATGCACAAAAATGGCAACTTGTACTGAGTTGTAATATTGCGATTGAACCTCCATTTGTGGTTGCAATGTGTAATTCTCTACAAAATCGACCACTGAAACAATAGTACCAATAGGAAATGTGTCCTTGCATATCTTGAACTATTCATCCAACCATCGAGCTCTATGTGTATGCCTAGCATACTCATAAACAATTTCATCCTTAAATTTTCTCAAAAATTGAAAAACAGGACATTTGTTCTGTAACTAGCTCACACCGTTTAGACTCTTTTCCATCTTTCAACTGGTATGCAACTGATTTATATTTATCAAACTCAACTAAATTATGTCCTATTGTACCTTCAATTTTCTCATGGATGTAACTTTCCAATTTAGGTAATCCACCACATGTACTACAACTTCCATCTAAACAATCCTGACTATAAAAAAATTGTCCAACTTCTTTTTCACAAAATATAGTAGGAATGAAATCCCTGGAAGATATTGGTGGAACTTGAACACCACATTCCGATAACATAGTTTCAGAATGAAAAATAGAACGAATACGTAAAAATTTAGCATAATGCATCACAAATTCAACATGTTGCCTACAACAACAAGTGGTGCGAGCGTGGTTGATTTTCACATAGAATGGTTTCAACATTTCAAAAAAATGTTGACTAATTTTAATTTCCAGATTCTCTTGTTCAAACTTACGAAAAAATTGAGTTTGAGTCATATCTAAGAAATGCTTTGGATGTGGTTCACGATTAGTAGAACCAACTCTCCATTTTATAACATCTCTTGTATTAGGTGAAACTCTAGTGTTATCATGCCAAAATTGAATAACAACTTCTCTTATAGCATCAGAAATTATTTTTTTCCTTACGCGGTGCTCTAGCAGAAAATGCCCAAAAATCAGCGTTATTGAGTGATTGAAGGATATTACGTCTTTCAATTGCTTTCATTAGAGTTTTTCGATTAACTTGCAACATTCAAATTGTTTGCATAATCAAACGTTGTTTTTTATTGATTCACTTACAACACTAGTAGCAAGTACACGACGCACAATATTACTATCCCTAGTGCGTCTCTTGACACCAACAATGTGATATGCATCATGAAGGTTTTCAACAATTGTAGAGGTTTGACCACGTATATTAGATGTTGTCAATCCTAAGGTGTTTAATGTAGGTCTCATTTTAATCAATTTCATCAAACTAACCAACAACTGACATCTTTGGGAATCATTTAAAATTTCAAAATGATTATCCCAAATTTCAATGGCTTTTCTTCTGATTTGTCATTCAAAAATTTTGTCAGACATTGGTTTCAAAATGTTTTCATCAATTTCAATAAAAAAATTAGGTTTCTTACATAAAATCCTAGGAGGTTTTTTTGTCAAATTTTACCTGTCTACAGTTTCAACATGAATTTCCTTATTCACATTTTCATTGTCTCCTTCAATTTCAACATTTGCTACATCATGAGTATTTAATTCTTCTTCAACATTGACAGTAAAAACATCTTCATCACGAGTATTTAATTCAACTTCAACATTGACAGTAGAAACATTACCTGGTTCCTTCATTGCTTACAATAGTTGGGGTTGAAGATGAACCTCTTCTTGATTCACGAAGATTCCGCATTCGCTCAGCATTTTGAATTTTGTTGGCCTCTAATTCGTTTGGTGTTTTTTTACTTAATGACTTCCTTTTTGACTTCGTTTCTTGTCTCCCATGATGTTTTGCTTCCGGTGATAAGAAAAATGTGCAGAAAAAGATATAATTTCAGTAATTCATACGGTAAGGTCAAAAAGTAAAAATCACATGGTAATTCAAACATTGGGATGTGTGTAAATATGATTTAAGAACCATGAGCGCACTTTATAAACCGTGATCGCGGTTTATAAAGCGCGCTCACAGTTTGTGTTATAAAAACCGTGATCGTGCTTTAGAAACCATGATCGCAGATCTATCTGCCGAACCCTAAGCCTCGGGAAATCTTTGTTTTTCCCCAACCAAAGCTATGGAAGGTCATTATGAAGTGTAAAAGGTCAAAAAACCTCAAATTTTCTCTTCCAAAGACTTGAACCATGCTAAAAAACTGAAAACATTTCACAAAAATGGTGCCATCGCGCATAGGGGAGACTGTTAGCTTCATAGAAATATTGATTTTAAAGTGAATAGAATAAGATAAATATCATTTTATAATTTTTTACTAACAATAGGTTTTTAAGACATATTTTCCCGTGAATGTTCATGTCTACGTTTAAGACTGTAACTTTTGTTTCACTTATCAAAATGTGATAAAAATTATACCATCCCAAGTGTGGACAAATTCTATACACGTTAAAAAAAATAATAATATTTTATTTTGATATTTTTTTCTATATAGTTATGGCGGGCAAATGGAAAGCGCTCCGTTTTCTAAATATTTTTAGACCACTTTCATGGAAAAAATCATTAAAAAAAATATTGCTCGAAAAAATACAAAATAAAATCCATCCCAAGATAGACAACTACATCTAACTTTTCACCAAATGAAAAAAAAATAACAAGATTTGGTCATCCAAATCATGGGCAAATAGACTACAATCTTATAAGTTTTTTTCAAAAAAAAAAACCAAGTCATATAATTTTAAGTGTTTAATATAGCTAAACTTGTCCATTTTTTAAAAAAATTAGTATTTTAGAAACTAGATTCCGGATGCTACGATTCATATTTATATAATTTTTTCTAATTTTGAATGCACGTATTGCTAATAATCCCTACAAGTTGAGATTTCGTTATTTTTTGCAATATGACATCCACGGATGACCCCATTTTTGTCCATCAACTTCCTGCACTTACCCTTATAACTCATCATATTTCACAAATTACATGCCGGCGAGCCTTGGAAGGATTTTTTGCCAAAAGTAGGCCGGTGGGCCTAGGGAAGATTTTTTGCCAATGAAAAATTGCGGACTGGTGGGGTGGTGGGAGACATTTTGAAATTTTTCACTTTCACCAAAAGGCACAAATATAATTGCGGGCCCACGATCCTGAAAAGGATTTCTTATGAAAAGTGTAAAAAGTGGTTCAGCGGGCCCGAAGATGTCTATTTTCCCAAAAATGGGAAAATGTGGGCCAGCAGGTCTATGGGGGACTTTGAAAAATTTTCACTTTTCGCAAATGGTGCAATTTTCAAGTGTAGGCCCACGAACCCACTGGGTCTCATCAACCGTTGAAAATTCATAGACCCGCGGAGGGTGCCATGTGTCCCATCAACACAACTCCAAGGATAGAATCCAAAATGGAAACCCCAAACAAGTGCCAAACTTCCACGTGTCCCATGTCAGGATAGGGGATAAAGGTGACAGTCCCTTTGTGGTCAGAGTCAACAAAGGGGACAGAGTGGGCCTAAATTGACTAAGTATAGAAGAACCGTTGGACGGCGCCACATGTCACATCAGCATGTCAAAGGCACGACTCAAAGTAGAGATCCAAACAAGCGCTAGCCCTCCACGTGGCCCTGAACAAAGGGGACTTAGCCAAAACGTAAAGAAATAGAACAAGCAATGGAAAGAGCCGCGTGTCTCTCCAGTGCACTTTCAAGAGGCACGGCCCAAAGGTAGTTCCCAAACAAGTGCCAGCCCGCCACATGTCCTAGAGTCTGAAGAGGTAAGGTCAGCCATTGAAAATTCCAAAATCCTATGGAAGCCGCTATGTGTCTCGACCATGTATCATCAAAAGAAAAATCGTGAGGTAGTTTCCAAATGAGCGTGAAGCCTCCATGTGTCTCAGGTCTGGCATAATGTCTCCGCCAACAGGAGACTCTCGAGAAGAATACAAAGGAAACAGAGGATCCCACGGGAGCTGCCATGTGTCAGTCTGATGTGATTTCAAGAGTGAAAGGGAGGAGCCAAATCTTTAAGATGCGCGAGGCTGCCACGTGGACCCTGTATGGATAGACTCTTTTAAATATTGCATGACCGCGACCCTGATCTTCAGACATCCATATCTTTCAACTGGAAACTTAGATTTTGGCAAGAGAAGACTTTTTGGAAAGATCTCAACATCCTCTACGCCATGGAAGCATAAAATATTATTTTTATCAGGTTATGTGGGTGAAAATTAGGAAAACATCTTTCAGGCCATTAATACAGGATCTGATTGCTTCAACCACTCATATTTGATTTTAATACGCCTTTCTTCCTTCTCCAACATGCCAAATAGGCATAAGGAACCAAAATTGATAGGTTGTAGGCAGATTAACAAGGCATTGATTGTTGGTGGTTGAACTTTAGGAGCAGAATCAAGTTTCTCTTCTTTATGTCTGGTTTTGGACGTATATATATTGTAAACACTTCTCATTTGAGAAGGGGAGACATTCTGGGTGTGGGGAAACTCTCTAAAGTTTTTTTCCCGACTCCATTTTGAGTGGTAAGCCCTTTTTTACACCTATAAAGTGAATATTATGCCTCTGAGCATTAATGTAATAGTCTGTGCACCTTATAAAGCAATAAAATCATGTTTTTGTGGTTTATTTCAACCCTTTGCATTGTTTTGTTGTTTCTATGTGCCTCTCTATCTCGTGTTTACTCCTTGTGCATGTATTCCATGTTTGCAGGTACAGGACATTGTGCTTCATGGAGTTTTGATTGCGGATTTAGATCTATGTCTGTGTAACTTTTGTCCAACCTCCCTGAAGTATCATTTTCCTTGTCTCAATCTCCCTCAATAGAGTATCTCGCCACTTCCTTTTCTGGTGTATCACCTCTTAGTGTAGGCTCTCTCTCTCTCTCTCTCTCTCTCTCTCTCTCTCTCTCTCTCTCTCTCTCTCTCTCTCTCTCTCTCTCTCTCTCTCTCTCCATGTCCCCTTAGAATCATTAGATTAGGATAGGTTAGCTCTTCCTGCAATGGTGTAGCTTATGGCAGGTAGATTAGGAAGCAAGAACCAGCCTTCTCTGGAGGTTCATCTCAATTTTTGTAAGTCCCACACCTTAAGAGATGGTCCAATGTTGTGTAATCACACTAAATTCCCCACTCATATACAAGGCCATTTAGGGGTGTTGTGATTATGCACTAATAGTTTTGGCATGCCTGGTGGGATAGGTTTAAAGCACCTTACCACTTCATTTCATCAATTTAATGTGTTCTCGGGTGAGATTCAGCCTTTTGAGGCACATGCAAAGCACATATGGCAACTCCATCTAGTGAACAACCCATTATTTGAGTTATAGACCTTCCTTCCATCCATTTTCTTTCCACATATTTCATTTTCTGCCATTCATGAAGTTGTGCAATAATGAATTCATTCCCATCTTGGAATTCACACTTCCAACAGCAGCAATGCAGTTTGCCTCCAATGTATTTCCCAACTCCTCCAAATCAGCATTATGATCAGATCCTGAACCATTATGCTTACCCATATGAGCAGGGTTAAAATTGTTTTGGCCATGGAGCTTATCAAGAACAAGGGGATGCATACAATGGTGACAACTACATGGAAAAATTTTATCTGCTAGAGAAGATTCAAGGGATGGAGGCACACATGGTACAATCAAGGGCCACAGCTCAAATGAAATCATTCATAATTGGCTATAGGGAACCTTGTCCATGGGTCGACCCTATGCCAAGACATTACAACCCTCAAGAGAAGGTTGACCTCATGACTTAAATGTTGCCTCAACTTACACAGTGGATTGAGGCTTATGAGTTGGACACAAGACACCTTTGTCAATAGGTAAGTCCACCACCTCCTAGATTTTCTTTTCCTCTTCCTCAATCAGTATCATCACAGCATTTTCATGAGTAGAGCCCCTCACTTACTGCCCCAAGTTTTTATTTTCCTTCCCCATCCCCTAGTCTTCCATCTAATTTTCTTTCCTCTTCCCTTTTCCCTTCCAAATCTGAGTCCCCTCCACAAGATCCAAAAGTAATGCCTTCCCCTCCACCACAAACAAGGAAACAACTAGTGGAGACCCCATCCACCACTCCTACTCCCCCAAGTCCATGTCAGGGAGATACTCCAAAAACCAACCAAGGAGAATAGCAAGCAGAGGAACCCAACAAAGAAGAAATGATAGAAAATTTGAAGATTTGGGATGCTAGATTTGAGTTTACAAAGATTCCCTTGTTGGTTAAACCTATGGAGGAGGCTGAGGTCAAGCCACAAGTGGTTGAATCTCCAGCTATAACACAAGTAGGGGAAAAAGGAGATGCTTCAAATCCAAAATAAGAGGAGTACATTCTGGCTATGGAGAAGGACCATATAGTTTCAGAGGCTCCAAGTGTGGAGTAGGCCATAGAAGAACCTTCAATTATTCCTCCCACTTCATCCCCTTTAAGCTCTAATGTCGAAAAAGAGTTTTAGATTTCAAAATTCATGTTTTCAGATGAGGAGAACCATGGTGAGCATGTTACGGATCAGGAGGACACCATGGAGGAGGTTGAGCACATGCAACAAGACAAAAAGGAGGTAGATTATCTGTCTGACTTGGAGGATTGATTTGATGGAGAGGAGCCCATGGATATTACATCATTTGCTCCGCCATCATCCACCTTCCAAGCACATGAGGCCATTGCCATGAAGGAGAACATTCAAGTACAATAGCCTGCACTCCATAATAGCCCTCTGGAACCAAGGTTGGAAGATATGAATCTTCCATGTTCTTCACAGGAGAAGGAAGGGAAAAAGCAAGAGGATGTTTTCATATCTCTTGCACCATCTACCTAGGAGGGTCAGTAGGAAGACTCCATTCGTGGGTTTGAGATTCAAAGAAATGGGTACATTCAAAGGATCAAATCATGCCCTATCAGGTACTTGGCTTCATTAGAGCCAAGGGAGAATCCAAAACCAGTCATGCCCACTTCAGGGCATGAGGATGATCTCTAAAGTACCAAGGATCGGTTGCAATGCCTCTTCAATCCAAATGAAGAGTAACTAAAATACAAATTTGTCTTGCTTATAGTTGACACCTTGATGATTTGGGTGGAGGACCACCTTATAGTCATTTTTTCACTCATACAAGCAGCCATATTAGGTGTCAAATCATTTGCATCACTGCCCCTCTTGAGGAAGGGAAGCTACTTCTCCCTGCCAGTTATAAAATTTGTTTGAGTCCTTTTCCTCTTTGGTTAGTGTAGGAGTAGGTTTAGGTTTGTTTTTAGTAGAAGAAGTGCTTGTGCACACTCTGCATATTCCACTTGGAGCATGTATGATTTTCATTTTTGTATATAGTGTTGTGGTGTTTTTTTTTGCTCAGGCACAGTGCACTGGAAGCAGCAGGTTGAGTTCAGGGTCAGCTCTAGTTCCAACAGTTTCCAAAGTGGCTCAGGGATCAGGTATTCAAAGTTCAAATCAGATTTTTGTTTACCAGGTAGACCCCATGCCCAATGGATGCTTCAAGGCCACTGATCATTTCACCTAGCAGGCACGTGATCCCCATGAGTCACCAAATTGTTGACCAAAATAAGCTCACACTATTTGGGGTCAATTGACACAATTTTTCCCCTTTGTGCTTCAATCTTTATTTTACATATTTTAATAACATAAGGCCCCCTTGAAAGCACTTCCATCAGATAACAAAATTTTTCCCCTTTCCATAGATATAAAAAAGTCCTTCTAACTCCTCATATTTCGCAAGTTACAGGCCGGCAAGCCTTGGAAGGATTTATTACCAAAAGCAGGTCGGCGAGCCTAGGGAAATTTTTTTTCCAATGGAAAAATGTGGACTGACAGGGTGGCAGGAGACATTTTTACATTTTTTAACTTTTTTCAAAAAGGAACAAAAATAATTGCAGGTCCGTGAGCCCGAAAAGGATTTCTTATGAAAAGTTTAAAAAGTAGGCCGGCGTGCCCAAAGATGTCTGTTTTCCCAAAAATGGGAAAACATGGGCTATTGGATCTGCGGGGGACTTTAAAACTTTTTCACTTTTTACAAATGGCACAAATTTCAAGTCTGGGCCCGTAAGCCCCCAGGGTCTCATCAACCGTTGAAAATTCATAGACCTGCGGAGGGTGCCAAGTGTCTCATCAGCGCAACTCCAAGGATAGAATCCAAAACGGAGACCCCAAACAAGCGCCAAACTTCCACATGTCCCATGTTAGAATAAGGGACAAAGGTGATAGTTGAAAAGTCAAAATGGGGTAGATTCAGTGGATGGTGCCACATGTCAACTCGACGTAACTTTAAAGACTAACTCTGAGGGCGGTTCTCGAGATGAGCGCAGGCTCACCACATGTTCAGAGTCAACAAAGGGGAAAGAGTGGGCCTAAATTGAATAAGTATATAAGAACCAGAAAACGGTGCCATGTGTCACATCAGTACAAATTCAAAGGTGAGACTCAAAGTAGAGATCCAAACCAGCGTTGGCCCTCCACGTGTTCCGGGTTAGACATAAAGCCTCCACCAAACAAAGGGGACTTAGCTAAAACATAAAGAAATAGAACAAGCAACGAAAATAGCCACATGTCTCTCTGGTGCACTTTCAAGAGGCACAGCCCAAAGGTAGTTCCCGAACGAGTGCCAACCCGCCACATGTCCCAGAGTCCGAAGAGGTAAGGTTGGCCATTGAAAATTCCAAAAGCCTACGGAATCCACCATGTGTCTCGACGGCACAACTTCAAAAGAAAAATTGGGAGGCAGTTTCCAAATGAGCATGAAGCCTCCACGTGTCTCGGGTCAAGCACATTGTCTCCGCCAACTAGAGAGACTCAGGTAGAATACAAAGGAAACAAAGGAGCCCGCAAAAACTGCCATGTGTCAGTTTGGCATGATTTCAAGAGAAAAAGGGAGGATTCGAATCTTTAAGATACGTGAGGTTTCCACGTGGACCTTGTATGGACAAACTCTTTTAAATATTGCATGCCCGCGACCTTGATCTTCATATAGCCATATCTTTCGACTAGAAACTCATATTTGGGAAAGACAAGACATTTTAGAAATGTGTCAACATCTCCTACGCCATGGAAGCATAAAATATTATTTTAATCATGTTATGTGGGTGAAAATTAGGAAAAGGTCTTTCAGGAAATTAATACAGGATCTGATTGCTTCAACCACTCAGATTTGATTTTGATCCGCCTTTCTGCCTTCTTCAACATGCCGAACAGGCATAGGGAACCATAATTGACATATTGTAGGTAGATTCGCATGAAATTGATGGTTAGTGGTTGAACTTTAGGAGAAGAATCGAGTTTCTCTTCTTTCTGTCTAGTTTTGGATGAATATATATTGTAAACCCTTCTCATTTGAGAAGGGGAGACATTCTGGGTGTGGGGAAACTCTGTAACGTTTGTTTCCCGACTCCATTTTGAGTGGTAAGCCCTCTCTTATGCCTGACAAGCAAATTTTATGCCTCTGATCATTAATGTAATAGTTTGTGCACCTTATAGAGCAATAAAATCGTGTTTTGTGGTGTCTTTCAACCCTTTGCATTGTTTTGTTGTTTCTACATGCCTCTATCTCATGTTTTCTCCATGTGCAGGTATTCCACGTTTACAGGTGTAGGACATTGTGGCTTCATGGAGTTTCGATGGCAGAATTCGATCTGGGTTTGTGTCGCTTCTGTCTGACCTCCCTCAAGTCCCCTTTTCCCTGTCTCATTCTCCCTCAGTAGAGAATCTCGTCACTTCCTTTTCTAGTGTATCACAACTTAGTGTAGGATCTCTCTCTCTCTCTCTCTCTCTCTCTCTCTCTCTCTCTCTCTCTCTCTCTCTCTCTCTCTCTCTCTTTCTCTCTCTCTCTCTCTCTAGAGGTCCATCTCAAGTTTTTCAAGTCCCACAGATTGAGAGATGGTCCAATGTTGTGCAATCACACTGAATGCCCCACTCAGATACCAGGCCATTCGGGGGTGTTTTGATTCTACACTAACAGGACCCATTTATATAAAAAGGTCTCTATCCTAAATAATACATTCTATAAGATAATTTGTTTTCATATAGTCATATTGAACTAGGGTAAATTCTAATGCATTTACCTTGTGTGAATTAATAGTTCAAAAGTAGCATGTTGTTTTGATCCTTAAATGGTGCACCCAAAATGGGATAATTATTAAATTATTGGCATGATAGTGTAATAATCTCTTTTTTTTGAAATTTGACTAATTTTTACACATGCTTCATGTTTTTAACTATAAATTACTAGCACATTTTTGACATTGACATCTCTTTTGAATTGCATTTTTAAATTAAGGCCCTGTTTATACGTATACATATATAAATTTTATTGATAAATATACGTGTATATTGATCTATATTAAACTAATCGAATTATATTTTTCTTATACTTTTAATAGTAGAATAATAATAATTCCCATGCTCAAAAACTTTAAAGGGGAATATTAAAAAACAAACATCACTAAAAACTATTCTTTGGTAGTGACCATCAACACCAAAATGTACTCTCTTATGTGGGATCATTAATTTAAAAAAGTTATAAGGGGTACTACAATGTATTCTTTATTTAAATTTATCAATGAGTTGTACCTTCAAAATCACAAATAGACATTCATTTAAACCCAAACATTATTAAGGGACCAATGGTGAAGGAATATACTACTGAACCATTTAGATAACAACCTAAACTAATATAGATTTTTGGTGAATTTGTTATGGAGCTTTGAAATTTTTAAACACTAATTATGGTTCTTGTGGATTGCATATTTGAGTTGATGTGTAAGAAGGAATGAATATTTCAAAGATTGAAATATGGTGTGATGAGGATTTTATTTTTTGACGAGGAATTTTGTAGTAATTGAGGTGTGTATCAAAATACATTATGAATAAAATTTTATATGAAATGAACATGAAAATGTCCATAATATCATAAATAGTGACAATATACTTGTGAGTCGTTATTAGGGAGGTTAGTCTTCATCTTGGGGTTTTTTTTTTGGTGTAAAAGGGAAAAAATTAAAAATATTAAAATGCTAAGGAGAATGGTGCAGAATACACCACATCAATTTATACAACTAATACATTAACCAAAACACGTTAAAGGGGCCATAAATGTGAATGAAGTTCCCTCATTAGGTTTGACTTCATGTAACGCCCACAAAATTGGCATTCAAAACCATTCCAAAACCTATTAACCTATTGGCGAAAATTTGTGAGAAAATTTTTTTGTTTAAAAGGTTACAAGGGTAAAACATTGGTCACGATTTAATTAATTTACGATTAATTATTTATCGTGTTTGACAACTTAAGTCCCTAAAAAAAATTATAACAATTCTTAAGTTAAAGTGGTCACATTTACCTATGTCTTTTATACCCTTATTACACCTCTATTCTAATTAATTAATTTTCATATAACACTTGTCCTTTTTAACCCCTTAGTTAATTTAATTAAAATGCCCATTTAGCCACTTTGGTTTTAATAGCTAGCAAAAACATCATTTACTTATTTATTAAATTTAAATTAAAAGGAGAGGGGGTCACAACATAGTCTAAATCCTTAAGTGTAGGTATCGTAGGGCCTTATTAGTTAATTAGATGTATAACATTTTGCACATATCGATTCCCACAAAAATAACATCACTTAAGTGATGTAGCATTCATTCTAAAGAATTGGATTGGATCTATCTTGGCCATTGGATCTTAGGTTAGACTAAAAACCCTAGAAATCCTTATGAACTCTCCTATTGTTCTTTTCTTACCCTATTCTTATAATTTTCTCTCTTTTGTTTTGCAATTTAAGGAAGAAGGGAGGTCATGGATCCAAAGAGAGGTTGTGAAGGATTGTGCTTGATTAGAAAGATATACACACCATTTTGGGTCTTTATATTAGCTGCATCCCTCCCTTAAGGTTTGCTTTATATTTTATTTTTTATTGTATTTTTTTTAGTTTACCATATTTAGGTATGGCCATTTTCACCACATTTTATTTCTAGATTTAAATGAAGTATAAACACAATCACACACACACACACTTTGCTTTAGATTTATTTCAAAAACATCAAGTTAAAATAAAATTTTGAATCTATATATTGCGGGTGTATTTAATAGTTTGGCATGTATATATACTACACTAAGTTTCGGTTCGGCCGATCCAAATAAACATACAGCGCAGAGATTATATAGAGGTTGTGGCCATTAAAATGCAGTCAAGGGTTTTAATAAATAGGTGGGGGCACCACCCCCACCCTTATATTTCTTTAATTAAACCAATGGTCATTCGGCCTATATTCACTCAAACCACTTTTTAGTATAATACTTTCCCTATAAACCAAGCCAATTGGATTTAAATCATTGTTTTTTATTTAAATATGTATGTATGTATGTATGTATGTATGTAAAATGGATATATATAATTAGACTTTATATAACTATATAAATTTAGATATATATATCAATTTATATAAATATATTCAATTATATTTATTTATTTTCTTCTCTTTATTTTTCTATTTGTTTTAAACAATAATCAATCCAAGTTTGTATGATAACAACCTACAAGTTCAAGTAGTTTGTATAAGTTTATCAATATTTAAATATGTGAAATAGTTTTGTTTCTAGTCTTTTCCATTTAAACTAATTGTAAGTAAATGCAACAAACATTCTTCTTGGGTTGATAAAGATCAATGAGGTGTCTATATTACCTAGTTTACAATGATGAGATAAATGTAATAAGCATAATAACACACTTAAATATAACTCATTTTTTTGGTTCAAGTTTACCAATACTACTACAAAGGGATCAACATACACCTTCCATGCAAGAAAACTATTCTTTTAAACTTAAACCATGATGCAACTTTGAGTCAAATATTTAAATATGAAAGTACATCTCCCATTCCAAATAAGGATAATTTCCATTAATAAATAAATACACTCTTGATATAAATTTACAAGTTACAGAAGATATAATAACAACAAGATGTAAATTTGCATGCCTCCTTTTCAAAGTATACATTTCTTGAATAAATGACACAAATCAGATTTACATAATACATTTACAAAAACTTGAAATTTCAAAATGAAAGTTACAAAATCCCTCCACTTAAATGGAGACAACATGGCAAAAATTTTACAAAGTAGGATTCATTTTTGTCTTCTACAAAATTCAACTATGTCCAAGGCTTTAACTTGAGCTCCAACAATTTCTTAAACTTCCAAGTATAACAACAAGAAAGGGGGAGTAGGCAACGCTCTCTACCTAACCAATATTCCAATGAGCAGAAGAAGTTATCCTCCTCATTGGCCCCCGAGCCCCAACCATAGAGCAATAAGGGATGGATTCAACTAAAGGAAAATTTCAAAAATGCTTCCACATTACAGCACACATGTCAACAATATTTTAACAAACAAACAAGCACAAAACAACAATATCAATAGAATGCAACTTTTCTAAAACATGGCTTAAAATCTCTAAGCCAAGGGACCAAGGAAATATGGGGAAATCACTTATGCCTCCAAATGGGTTAAGTGTCCATCTTAAAATCCTCCAAACATCTTCATCCATAGAAAAACCAAACTCTTATCCCTCCCTAAAAAAATATATTATCACTCCCTTAAGTATTATCATAAAAAAAAAGTAAGAATATCTTATCTTAAAAATGTTGGACACTCAACCCAAAATCCCTCCCTCAAAAGGTCCACATATTCCTTCTCCTATACCATCCTTAATGTCATACTACCCAAGTCCCAAATATGCACACACAAACATTCATTTTACATGCAACATATATATAATGAAATAAAATTGCAAGGTTTAAGTTCCTACCTTAATGTTGTTGCAAAAATCACAGCACCCCTGGATGTAGATCAGGCTTCTAGGTTGATCACTCAGGAATCCAGTGTGATTGCACAACATGGAAACCTCTCTCCAAGCGTGGGACTTGTAAAACCGAGAGAGGAATCTCCAGAGAAGGCTAGTTCCTGCTCCTAAACTACCTGCCACAAGCTATTCCAGTGCAGGCAAGCTAATCTAATCCTAATCTAACAATACCAAGGAGACAGAGAGAGAGAGAGAGAGAGAAAGGAAAAGAACAAAAGCCTACACTAAAACGGTGATACACCAGAGAAGGAGGATGTTGAACATCTATCAAAACTGCCATGGGACAAAGAGAGGTGAGCAATGGGAAGGATGGACAGATGCATCACAGGCCCAAGGATAGATTTCACACAGAAAATGTCCCAAAACTCCATGAACATAGCTCCAAGCCTGTAATGAACATTCAAACATGCACAGATACCTGCAATGAAGAGAGGCAAGAAGAGAACAAGCAAAAAACGAGCAAGGATGGACAGATGCATCACGAAACACGTTTTTTGTTGCTTCAGAAGTTTGCACAGAACATCATTTCAATTAGTAAAAGGCAAAAACGCCATTACAGAGCAGGGATCAGGTTCCAGCTCCATTTTCAACCCCTAGAGAAGAAAAGAAAAGAAGGGAGGGCAGAGCAGAAAAGATGAACAAATTTTTTTATCTCAAGCTCCTCTTTACAATATATAGAAAGAATGAGAGAGGGAAAAGAGAGGGAATTCAGATCTACCCTAACCACTTCTAGGTCGCATTTAACTCATTTCATTATTGCGGAAAGTGAGAACCCTGGCAAAATGGCGGGCTGTCTAGCAGAAACGGCGAGTTGTCTGTTGTATTAAAGCTGGTCGCTGAAACATCACTTCTGGCCATGAACACGCGTCAAAGCCGTTTCTCGATTTTCTCTCTCCAAACTGCACCAAAACTCAAGATTAGCCCCAGAATCATGTAGAGGATTTCACAAGCTTTCCGTTTATATAAGGAACATGCAAATCCGAGCTCTGGATCAAAAGATATGATGATTTGAAGAAAACAGGAAAAATGGATTTGAAAAGCTTTTCCCGTGCTTCGCCACCTGGATGACACGTGTCATGTGTTGATTGGATGAGCAAGGTCCTCAGCCTGTCGGGTTCAGGATTCTCCTCTGCATTTGCATCGGGTTTGGGAGGTGGCTCGACATATGTTTGATGCTCGTGTTTTCCCGAAACCCGCTTCCGCCGGTATCTCCAAGTTTTCCTTTGTTTTTGGGTTCGAAGGTATGACTCACATGTACATCGGGTTTGAGCGGTGGCGCAACATGTTTTTTCCTGTCGGGTTTTCCAACCCCTCCGACATGTCCTTTGATGTCGGGTTTTCTGAGCCCTCCAGCATGCCTTTGATGTCGGGTTTATCCGCTCCTCCGACATGCTTTCTTTCCATGCTTTCCCGACTTCGAAACCCGATTTGCCTTTGTGTCGGGTTTTCCAATCCTTCTGGCACATTTCTTTCTGTCGGGTTTTCCAACCCCTCCGACATGTCCTTTGATGTCGATTTTTCTGAGCCTTCCGGCATACCTCTTTGTTTGTCGGGTTTTCCTTTCCTTCCGACACTTTTCTTTGTGGACCGTAGCTTGGACACGTGGCACTATCCCATTGGTTCGGGTCAGTGCCTGAGACCTCGCCCTTTGACTTTTTGACCTTTTCCCTTATGACACGTGTCATGATTTGATTGGTCCTCGGCACTGCCGGCTCTTTCGCGCCCTTCGCATCTTTTTGTCCCGGATGTCCCAAACGGTTTGGGACATAAACCTCTGATCCACCCGAAATGGGCTTCCTTGTTCCTCATTCGGCCGATGACACATGGCACCTTTTGATTGGCTTTCGGCTTCTTCGGCGATCCGCGTCCCTTTATCCCATTTGGTTCCGGACTGTTTGTTCTCATTTTGGCCGAACCGGCCGGTTCGTGTCCATTTGTCCCAAATGTCCCTACTGCTTCCAGACTGCCTCGACTCTTTTCGCCCGGTTCGGCCGGTTCGCGCCTTTTTGTCCCACTTGTCCCACTTGCTTTCGGACTGTTTGTTCTCATTTCGGCCGAACCGGCCAGTTCGGGTCCTTCGCGTACTCTTGTCCCGAACTGTCCCGCTCACCAGTTAGTCATTTTTCTTCCTTTTTTCGGCCGGATCAGCTTCTCGCGCCCGCCGCGTACTTCTGGCCCGATTGTCCCAAATGCTTAGCGGGCCGCTTGTTCCCATTTCGGCCGAACCGGCTTGTTCAGATCTTTTTGTCCCACACGTCCCAAACCGTTTGTGCCGCCTGGAGGCTTTTCGGCCGATCCGCGCCTTGACGTCCCAAATGTCCCAATTGCTCCTAGGACTAGGACTTAGCTGATTTTCATGATTTTTCCTGGATCAACCTACTTGCCTTCTGCCATTTTTCCACATTTTCTCAGAGCTTGCTCTTTTCAGCCTGGACAGAAGAGTTAGAAAATTTCCTGCAGGGACCCTAGAAACCTGATTTTTACTCTGAATCAATCAATTTGCTTGGGATTTGAATATTCTGATGCATGTTATCAAAATTACCCTGGGGGGTGAATTTTGGATAACACTTACCATTGCAAGAATCCTTGATCCAAAATCACAACTCTAAGCTCCTTCCAAGCTCAAGCCCAAATCCAAAAAATCTCCAAGACTTCAAGAAAACAACTCAAGCAAAAAATCTCCAAAATGCAAGTGCACAACCAAATCAAGTAACCCCCATACTATAAAAATAACTCGTATGAATAGGAAAATATAAGACTAGGGTGATGTGGGTCTATATAGGATGTCACATCACTTCTCCTCAACTCCACATCACCAAGTTAAACATCAAAATGAAAGCTAATAAACTATTGGTTGAGGATATGACAAATTCCTTCCATACACAAACTCTGACTTCATACCTCTAAGGAAAAAATTAAAAGATCATGCAAGAAAGTGCAATAAATTTCACCTTTTTACCATCCAAATCACATAATGGAGCCTAATGTGTACCCCTTATACCATAGGTATAGTTGGTAGGTGAATTTAAGAGGTGTGGGATAAGCTTAACTTGTCCCACAAGCCTCCAAAACAGGCTCCGAAGTCAAATTTCGGGATTTAAGGGATTGGTTGAGTACACAACATCCAAATTAATTAAAATCCAACTCAAATAAAAATATCACAAGGACAACCTACCCAATTAAAATCCCCTTTGTTAGATCCCAACAATTTAATAAACATGATTAATCAACTTAAGTAAGGGCACATTAATTAACAAATATAAAGTGAAATACACTACAATAATAAATCAAATACTCCAAAATAATTTAAAGGAAAAGGGAAAACACACATAGTGCATGGTCACATTTCAAGGTCATCCCACCCACGGGGATCTCCTAACAGTCTAGCAACACACAACAATATAATTGAACATAAAGATGCCATTGTGACCTTCATTGAATCTATCTGATATTCCGCTATGGTTAGTCTCTTAACCCCCTCTTGTTTGTTGTGATACGATAACCTACAAAATCAAGAATACCTCTTTGGCCTCATGGCCACATAAAATATATCAACAATAAAATATATGCACATTCATCAATAAACATCATCATATCACATAATTAAATCATCATCAAGCTAAGTATATCTATCAATCATTTACAATTTCCAAACATTTCAATTCTACCAATTTCACCAAAATCAATGAATCACAAAACTAACCCAAACATAAAAACATAATCAATATGTTAAGAATCCAAAGTGTCAGTATATGTAAGGTAGTCATGCGAGATCATCATCGGTACTGTAATACCTGCCTATGCATATGATCCACAATATGAGTCATCACATATCTATAATCAAAATATCTATACTGTATATTAAAATGAAAATCAATATAATAATGTCCATCTATCAATATCTACTGAAATGGTGGCATGCAGATAGAACTCTAAAATTTGTTATATGCAAAATCAACCAAGTACAAATACTCCTCCCACCTTGACTACTAATCCATGATGTACATGCGTAGCATATCCTCTAAAATATGGTTCACCCATTGTCTTCGGGTGATAGGCTATACTAAAATTAATTCTCATACCAAGAGCATGTTGCATAGTAGTCCAGAAATGTGAGTTAAACAAAGGATTGCGATCACAAATTATCTTCTATGGAATCCCATGAAGTCTGACTATCTCATCCAAGTACACTCACGCCACCGCACTAGCAATATAGGTGGTCTTCACTAGAGAAAAATGAACCAATTTTCTCAATTTATCAACTGTGACCATAATGGCGTCGTGGTGATATCTCGACATTGGTAACCCAACAATGAAATCCATGAAAATGGTGTCCCACTTCTATTCTGATATGACATATGGATAAATAAGGCCAGTGGGATATTTATTCTCGACCTTCACTTTCTGAAACTCCAAAAATCAAGACACATATTGAGCTATGTATCTCCAAAGTCCTCACTATTAATACAATCGTCTCAATGTGGCTATGTATCTTATTCACCTCATGATGGGTTGAATAAGGTGCATGATGAGCCTCTGAAAATATATCCTTTCACAACCCACCATCTCTAGGTGCATATATCTGACCTATGTGTCTGAGAATTCCATTTATCTCCAATGTCAATCCCTCAAACTTTCCCTCAAGAGGTCTATGAGGCTCAATCTATGTTCTAGCTGATAGGTAGAAACTGTAATGAGGAATTTACTACAATATCCTTCTCTATATGTCTATATCTATTGAAGTAGCCATAGCCAAATGCCTCTGACGGCTCAAAACATCCACAACCACATTATCATTCCCCTTAACATGCTCAATCTCCATTTCATACTCGCATAGAAGCTTCATCAAATGTCATTGATAGGCGTTGAGATTGGGTTGTGTGAAGAGATGTCGTAGGCTCAAATGATTGGCCCTAAGAGTGAACCTCCTACCTAAAAGGAAATGGTTTCCGAACTAAAGCATTAACCACTACCGTAAGCTCAAGGTCATGAGTTATATTGTTGATCTCATAATCCTTGAGTTTTCGGGACTCAAAGGTAACCACATGGCCATCATGCATCAAAAATCCTCCTATCCCATCCAATGAAGTATCTATGCAAACAAATAAGTCCCTCTCTAGATCTGGCACTACTAAAATAGGATCTATAGTGAGGCACTCCTTCATAGTCCTAAATTCCTACTCATATTTTTCTGACCAAATAAACTTATTCCCTTTCTACTAAAGGGAAGTGATGGGATGGGAAATGCGTGAGAAGTCCTGAACAAATATCCAGTGGTACCTTGTCAATCCCATGAAGCTACGTACCTTGATCACATTAGTCAGTATTGGCCAATCAATATTAGCTCTGATCTTGGAAGGATCAACTGTGATACCTTCCCCAGATATGATGTGACCTAAATATTGAACCTATATATGGAAAAATGCACACTTCTATAGGTTCCTGTAAAGATGCTACTCTTGAAGACATTACAGAACCTATCCAAGGTTCTCCTCATGCTCCTCACATGTGCATGAATATATCATTATGTTGTATAGAAACATGAGTATGAAATGGTTAAATAATGTCTTGAATACCCCATTCATCAAACTCGTGAATATTGCAGGGGAATTCATTAGACCGAATGACACAACTATAAACTTGTAGTGTTCATATCTCATGCGGAAAGTTGTCTTATGAATATATTCCTATGTGATCCATAGCTAATGGTAATCAGACTGAAGATCTATCTTGGAAAACATGTTAGTCCCTTCATCTAATCAAACAAATCATCAATTCATGAAAGGGTGTAACGATTCGTAATCGTTACTTTGTTCACTTTTATGAAATAATACACAATCTCAAGGCTTCGTCCTTCTTCTTTACAAAAATCACCGTTGCACCCCTAAGAGATACACTTGGACGGATTAGTCCCTTCTCAAGAAGTTCATCCAGCTATAACTTGATCTCATAAAGCTCAGGGGTAATCATCCTATATGGTGCGCGTGAGATAGGCTCTGCTCTAGGAACAAAACCTATATGAAAATCTATCTCACGTGGGGGTGGTAGACCAGGTAGCTTTCCAGGAAAAACATCTAAAAATTCCTGTAAAATGGGGTGATCATCAAGTAAAGGTCCACTAGACTCATCCTTCAACTTTTCACTAATAGTAATAGGATAAAACTAACATCCCCGACGCACACAATGCTTTAGCTGCATAGTGGATATGGTGCAAATATAAACAAGCCTCTTAACTCTAACTATCGCCGACTCAACCGCCAAATTGTCTGCACAATATATAACCTTGCTATAACAATCTATTCTAGCTCTGTGTGCAGATAATCAATCCATACCCAAAATGACTTCATAAGAACCAAAGGGAAGGATGCGAAGATCCAAGGTCATAGTGAAGGGTCCTAGGTCAACAACACACTTCTCAACTAATAATTACACTGAGAGCTTGGCTCCATAATCCATCTTAATATCCCAAATATGGCCCTACCTAACTACCACCAGCCTGCATCGTGCTATTGATGATGGACAAATAAAGGAATCAGAAGAGCCTAGATCATACAAGATAGAGGTAGAAATACCACCGATGCTGCCTAAAGTCTCAATCATTGTGCCATGGTGCTCTGCCTAGTGGTTCTTAACTACTGCATAAATCTTGTGGCTCCTAGCCATGTCACCAACTGAAGGCTCTAAAATAGGTCCCTTACCCTTATTATTAGGGTTCTGTGGACACTCTCTCCAATGTTGTCCTATTCTCTGCAATCTACTTTCTATAGCACTAGATAATCAGTCACAAAATCACTACTCTTCAATCAATCTTTCATTTTCCAAAGTTTAAAGTAGAACAAAATAAATGTGTAATTTGTAGAGTTCCAATGTAGAAGTTTACAAATCATTTGGGTATCAAAGCTGATTATAGATCTAGGAATGTGGTATTCAATTTTTTTTGTGATTTGTATGACAATGAAAATGTAAAAAGGTGAATAATTTTTATAGTCTGATCCATATATTTCTATGAATAAGTGGAAATAGAGAATTCAATCTCAAATGGAGGAAGAGAACTTTGTCCGTAGAGTCGAGATGCTAGAGACCACGATGGATAGGATGCATAGAAAAAAAGAAGAGATTTCATATATGAAAAATACAGCTTCAATTAAACAAGATTCCATGGACTCAGTGGTTTGAGAACTAACCAAAAAAATTGGTATCAGAAATAGCTACGAAGAGGAAGAATGGGAAGAGCATGAAGAAGAGACTCCAGTTGTAAGTGAAAAGGTAAAATCTATGCATACACCTTTTAAATTTGAAACAAAAGTGGAAATAAATAATTTTGAAGGACAAGTAGATGCAGAATTTCTTGATAAGTGGATAAAATAGTTGGAAGTCTATTTTAGTGTGCATAATGTCAATGAGGCACAAATTATTACCTTTGCATGTCTCAAAATGGAAGGTAATGATTTGTTTTGGTGGGAAACCCATCTAACCACTTATGAGAAGAACAAACATCCTATTGTCAGTACTTGGAAAGGTTTTAAAGAATTACTTAGAGATAAATTCTATCCTATTGGCCATAAGAATGACATGATGATTAAGTTGCAGTACTTTAGGCAAGGCAGTGGTTAAAGCGTGCAAGACTACACTACAAAATTTTGGAGAAAATCCATGTTGCTTGATATGGACTTGGAGGATGATGACATTATGACCAAGTATTTAGGAGGACTTTACACTCACCTTCAAAGGAAGGTAATCTCCACGAAGCCCAAGGATCTCAATGAAGCTTGTATACAAGCATACTACATTGATGATGAGAAGAAGCAAGGAGAAACAGAGCCAAAAGGAGACCATTCAATAAATTAGTAGGAAAAAGAACAAGGGAAGACAAACAGCAAAGGTAAATGGAAAGGTAAACACGTCAGTACTATTTTGCATACTTTTAAAGATCCTAAGAATTTTTGGTAGAATTGTGATATAAATTAACACACTGAAACCACATGTTGGAAGTTGCATTTGGAATTCCACCCAAAGCACTAAACCAAGGATTCAAATAAATCCATGGAAGCTGTGAAAACAAAAGGGGAGGTGGAGATTGAGGATGATTTAGATGTAGACAAGAGGCTGGGATCTATGGCCACTAACATGTATGGGGGGGACAAATAAGAAGAGATGAGTAATATTTTTCAAATCAAAATCCAAATCAAGAAGACTAAGGTAAATGTTTTAGTATATTCTGGTTCTCAGTAAAATCTTATTTCTTATATGGTTGTAGAACATCTTGGTCTAGAGAGTTACACACATCCACATCCATACCCATTGGGATGGGTGAAGCGAGGTGTAGAAACATAGATTACAAGAAAGTGTAAGTTTCAATTTGGGATAAATACCCAATAGATAGATGTATTAGAGGTTGATATCATTCCAATTGATGCATTTGACGTTATCTTCGGAAGTCCTTGTATACTAGGGATGTTGTGTTCACAAGGAGGGAGATTCGATACAGATGGGTTAAGGACAGAGTCAGTTTCAACATTCGGGAACACCAGAGAAAATCAAAGAAGGCTATGGTAAGTTTCAACCAAGCACCAAGAATTATTTAGGAAAATCATCATTTTTTTTACTTCTATTGGAAGAAAATAAAAATGGACGTGAGACGATGAATATTTCTGACCAAAGGATGGAGAATTTATAAATCACTTGTCAAGTTTTACAAAAGAAGGCACAAGAGGAATTTCTCATTCAAGGAGAAAAAAAACTTTCTACTATGTAGTCACCGTATCTACCTACAGATTCACTAGACTTGTCTATGGGACAATGAGGAGAAGAGGAGATAAAAGGAACAATGGTGATTATAACAACAATGTACATGGAGAGGATTCGGCCAATCCATCTCAAGAGAAAAATAAAATTAATAAGGACTAAACCACTGTAGTATGGGAGCTTTGCCATACTTGAGCAGGTTGGAAAAGAAACCTTCATGCCATACATCATCCAGATGCATGTGATAGAAAGTTGTAAGAGCTTGCACCTACTAACACCATCTATGCTTGATAAAGAAGGAAACATACAAAATTTTCCTTCCAAAGAGGATTGTACTCAAGGCAACTCAAAGGATGATGTATCAATGGAACAACAAACTAGAGATCCATAGGAGTCTTGGAAGGTTTGACAAGAGAAGACAACAATTCCTACCTAGTGGTACTTGAAGGATCAAGAGAGGGAATTAATTCCTCTACCACTCCCCCACCAAACTTTTTTGGGACAAAAATCCTCCTATGTAGGGAAGATATGATCCATAGGGATCCAAAAAAACACTCCACTTCATGAGTTCCATCAACACCAAGAAGGAGAATTGAATAAAATGAATAAAAATTTGGTATATAGAGGTTCTGGACAAAATTTCTGCCTTGTAGGGTGGCAGTCTTGTAACCACCACCTAGCCATGACGGCAGTCCTAAAACCACCGGTCTACTCAGGGTGGCGTTCTTAACACTTCTAAACAGAAAAGAGAAATGGAGCACGAATGGACATGAATTTGAAGCGTCTGACTATGTATCTTTCCTCCTTAAGCTTTCCCATTCTCCAGTGCATGGGAGGACATGGGAGAAGGCTTTAAATACAAGGAGGAGCAAGATAATTGATCATTTAAAGATCCAGAGAGATCCAGAAACAAATTATTAATTATATGAGATAAAGTGAGAAATATCTTCAATGATGGAGTGGAATTGTAGGAGCAGGGTGTAGAAATAGAGCAAAGAAGTATAGGAAGGGAGAGGTTTACATTTTTGTCTCCATTTTATACTTCTTGTGATATGTAATTGTCTATAGTTGACCAATAAAAGTGGGAATATAGAGTGTTTTTCCCTTCCTGAATGGTTTTCCTCCTTTGGGGGTTTCCAAGATAAAATTTTTGGTGTTTAGAGTCTGAATTCATTCCTATTCTTTGCAATTTTCTTTCTATAGCACTAGATAATTAGTCATTAAATCTCTACTCTTTAATCAATCTTTCATTTCCCGAAGTTTAAAGTATAACAAAATAATTATGTGATTTCGTAGATTTCCAAAGAATAAGTTTACGGATCACTCCCCTTCTACTCCGAATTTAATAAATAAGTAAATGATGTTTATGCTAGATATTAAAACCAAAGTGGCTAAATGGGCATTTTAAATAAATTAACTAAGGGGTTACAAATGACAGGTTTTATATGAAAATTAATTAATTAGAATAAAGGTGTAATAAGGGTATAAACGAAATAGGAAAATGTGACCACTTTAACTTACGAATTGATACAAAATTTATTAGGGACCTAAGTGGTTAAAATAGATAAATAATTAATCATAAATTAATTAAATCATGACCAATGTTTTACTCTTGCAGCCTTTTAAACAAAAACAAATTCTCGCAAATTTTTACCAATAGATTTATAGATTTTAGTATGGTTTTGAACATCGATTTTTTTGGTGTTACACTTGGTATCAGAGCCATGGGTTCAATTCTTGGACCTTAAGAACACGTGGAAACACAAACAGTTAACCTAGATCAATCTACACCTAGAACACAAAACATTTGATAACTAGAAACATACAAAAATTAGAAAACTAAAATGAGCCTAAATGATGATGAATTGACTCTTGTCTTAGTTTGTGCAGGAGGCACAAACAAGAAGAGGGGATATTTTGCATGGAGTTAGATATACTATCCCCAAAGCAGGTAATTATTGTTATATTGTCATTAATCCTACAGACCTTGTAGGAGGTCAATGTAGCTATACAGGGTGGAACAGTAGGGGGACAATCTAGCCAACATGACCCAGATTCATAAGTAGAGGATCATATCCCTTCATGACACAGCGAGGAGTATAGAGAGAATAGCTCCCATGCGGAGTCAGCTAGACTAAATTCACCACACAGGGGACATGGAGATATGGATACAAGACATAGAGATAGATCTAGGCATCCTAAACCAAGGGATGATCATGTGGAGAGACCTAGCGGCCAATAGAAATCAGTGGCAGATTACATTCAGGAGATCCTGAAGCTTCATCCATCCCATTATGTTGGCAATATAGGGGGATTTCAGGCAGAGTAATGATTGGTGAGCTTGAGCAGATGCTTCAATGTGTTCCCATGTACTAGAAACACGAAGGCTCATGTTTTGATTCACCTTCTAAGAGATGGAACAAGCATTTTGGTGGAGGATAGAGGAGCTTTTCCATAGATGGGATATATCTAGGATGTTTACTCAACATAGGATTGATGAGTTTCATGACCTGCGACAGGAATATATGACAATGGCTGAGTTTGAGAGTTGGTTTTTTGACTTTCTTCAGTATGTAGACTACATGCACGATGAGTAGGTTAGGATTCATAGGTTCTTTAGTGGCCTGAACTTGGATTTGGGAGGTGTATTATGCATTCGTTGTCTACAAACCTTAGCTGAGGCCATTGAGAAGGTCTATATTGTAGAAGAAACTATGGGGGGATGACACAACAAGATAGAGATAGAGTGAAGAGCTGTATTCTGCAGATGTGGGTTATTCACTTGAGGGGGTCAAATCCTCCTTCTCGTGATGGATATGGTTGAGCACAATCTTCTTTCAGACTACCACAGTAGCCACCTCAGCAGTAGACTTGTCCACCATTTAGACCTCCATAGATATTTTATACCCAGAGACGAGGAGTATGGGGCCTCCTCCTAGAGGATCTGTTAGGAAACAGGGAGCTCTTATATTTCAGTCAGTTGGATCTCATTAGCAAAAACCACCACAATACATGGCAGGATCATCGGGATCTACCCCGCAAACCATTAGAGCACTAGGGGAGTCGCTTCTCATTAGAGAGAGCCTGGAACAAACACCAACAATTTTATCCTGGAAACCACCAATCGAGGAAAACCATAGATAAACATTTTTTATCCCCACTTTTGTTAGTCAACTATAGATAATTACAGATTGTAATAAGTAGAAAATGGAGACAACAATGTAAACCTCTCCCTTCCTATGCTTACTTGCTCTGTTTCTACACCTTACTCCTAAAATTCCACTTAAGCACGAAAGATATTGCTCACTTGCTCTCATATAATTAATAATTTACTTCTTGATATCTCTAGATCTTCAAATGATTAATTATCTTTCTCCTCCATGTATTTATATCCTCCTCCCATGTCCTTCTATGAACTGGAGAATGGGAAAGGTCAGGGAGGAAAAAGACACATTTGGGCACTTCAAATTCACGTCCATTCATGCTCCATTTATCTTTTATGTTTAGAAGTGTCAGGATCTCCGCCCTAAGTAGACCAGCAGTTTTAAGACCGCTTCCCTAGATGGGTGGCGGTTATAGGACTGCCACCTTGTGGGGCGACGGTTTTGCAATCACCACTCTACACAGAGCGGTGGTTCTATCCAGAACCTCTGTATACCTTATTTTTATTCATTTTCTTTAATTCTCCTTCTTGGTGCTGATAGAACTGATGAATTCATGTGTTTTTCTTGATCCCTATAGATTAGGGAGGGGTCATAACATAGTCTAACTCATTAAGTGTAGGTTTCCTAGGGCCTTATTAGTTAAGTAGATTTATAACATTTTGCACATACCCATTTCCACAAAAAATAACATCACTTAAGTGGTGTAGGATTCATTCTAAAACATTGGATTGGATCTATCTTGGCCATTGGATCTTAGGTTAGAATAAACACCCTAGAAATCCTGTATGAGCTCTCCTCTTATTCATGTTCTTACCCTATTCTTATCAATTTATCTCTATTTTGTTTTGCAGGTTAAGGAAGAATAGAGGGCCATGGAGCCAAAGAGAGGCATTGTGGAAGGATTGTGCTTGGTTTGGATTTATATACACACAATTTTGGTTGTTAATATTATCTGCATCCCTCTCCTAGGGTTTGCTTTACATTTTTATTTGTTATTTTATTTTTTTTTAGTTTACCCTATTTCAATATGGGTATTTTTGCCCCATTTTATTTATGGATGTAAATGCACTATATTCACAATCCAGGGATATATACACACACACACACACACACACACACACAGATACACACACACACACACACACACACACACACACATGCCCCCACTTATTTATTAAAACCCCTTCCCTGCATTTAAATGGCCGCGACCTCTATATAATCTCTGCGCGGCCGACCAAAATTTAGTGTTACGCATATATAAATATATATAACCGCAATATATACGATTCGAGGTTTTATTTTGAACCTGGTTTTTTTTGAAATAAATATAAAACAAATACTATATATATATATATATATATATATATATATATATATATAATATATATATATAATCTCTGGCGCGGGCCGACCAAAATTTAGTGTTTATATATATAAATATATATAACCGCAATACATAGATTCGAGGTTTTATTTGAACCTGGTTTTTTTTGAAATAAATATTAAACAAATATATATATATAGTATTTGTTTTAGATTTATTTCAAAAAAACCAGGTTCAAATAAAACCTCGAATCTATATATTGCGGGTTATAGTATATTTATATATATAACACTAAAACGTGGTCGGCCAATCTATATAAAACATGTAGACGCAGATATATATAAATAGAAGGTCGCAGCCATGTGTGGATACAAAGTAAGGTATTTAAGAAATAAGTAGGGGTGCACCGCCCCCCCAACCTTATATTTATTTATTTAAGCCCACTGGCCATTTGGCCAAAATTCATTCAAACCGCTTTTATTACTATAATACTTGTCTTTCTAAGCCATGCTGATTGGATTTAAATCATTATTTGTTTATTTTGATTTTAATATATAATATGAATCATTAAATGTGATGTATATAATTATAATTTATATAGCTATATAAATTTAGGATATATATCAAATTATATATGAATATATTTAATTTTATAATTATTTATTTTCTTCTTCCTTCTTTTTCCTATTTGTTTTAAACAATTATCAATCTAAGTTTGTTTGATAAACAACCCACAAGCATCAAGTAGTTTGTATAAGTTTATAGATATTTGAATATGTGAAATACTTGAGTTTCTAGTCTTTTCCATTTAAACTAATTGTAAGTAAATGTAAAGAAAATTCTTCTTGGGTTTGATGAAGATCGAATGAGATGTATATATTATCTAGTTTACAATGATAAGAGAAATGTAATAACCATAGTAACTCACTTAAATGAAACATCTTCTTTTTTTCGAAGTTTACTAGATAATACTACAAACATATCAACATACACCTTCCATGCAATAACACTATTATTTTAAAATGAAACCGTAATACAACTTTTGAGTCAATATTTAAATTTGAAAATAAATTTATCGCATTCTAAGGATAATTTCCATTAATAAATCAAATGCACTCTTGGTGTAATTTACAAGTTTGAAGGAGGTATAATAACAACAATATTTAATTGTCACATGACTCCTTTTCAAAATATACATTTAAAAAAAAGTTCAATACAAATCAGATCTTACATAATACATTTATAAGAAGTTTAAATTTTAAAATGCAAACTACAGAAGCCCCCCACTTGTGTGGAGATGGAACATTGCAAACCTTTGACAAAAGTACGTTTCCTTCTTGTCTTATACATAATGCAACTATTTCCAAGGCTTCAACTTTGAGCTCCACCAATTTATTTAACTTCCAAGGCACAACAAAAAGAAAGAGTGGAGTAATGGCAATGCTCTCTGAACCAAACCAATATTCCAAAGAAGAGAAGAATCTATCCTCCTCAAGTGGACCCCTGAGCCCCCACCCATAGAGGAATAAGGGATGGATTTAACCAATGACAATTTTAAAAAATACTTCCACATTACAACACACATGTTGAACAATATTTTAAACAACAAATACAAACGCACAAAAAAAAAATATTCAATAGGATGCAACTTTTCCAAAACAAGGCTTGAAAAAACTCTAAGCCAAGGGAGCAAGGAAATATGGGGAAATCACTTATTCTTCTCAATGGGTTAAGTGTCTGACCTTGAAAGCCTCCAAACATATTCATCAACAATGCAACCAAACCCTTATCCCTCCCTCAAGACTAAATCTTATGCACTCAGTCTAATACGCTTATGCCTTCCCTCAAATAAAATCATACAAAGATAAGTAAGAATTTATCTTATCTTAAAAAGGTGGGACACCCAACCCAAAATCCTTCCAAAATATGCAACAATACTATTTTTCATCCCTCAAAATATCCCCACAAACCTTCTCCTACACCATACATAAGGCCATTCTACCCAAGGTCCCAAAACAAGCATATACAACCATTCATTTACATAGAACACACATCACACACACAGCACACACTACACACACACACACACACACACACACACACACACACACACACATTTTACACACACACACACACACACATGAAATTAAATTGCATGGGTGTATTTCCCTACCTTTCCATTGCAAGAATCCTTCATCCCAAAATCACAACTCCAAGATTCTTTTCAAGCTCAAATCCTAAATCCAAACATGCTCCAAGACTCCCAAGTGAGTAACTCATGATAAAAATCTCCAAAATACAAATGTTCACAAGCAAAATGAAGTAACCCCCAAACCATCAAAATTTACTTGTATAAATAGAAAAAGTCGGAGAGGAGGGGTGAGGTGGCTCCATGTAGGATGCCACATCACTTCTCCTGAACTCCATATCACTAAATTCAAAACATCAAAAACCAAAGATAATAAATTGGTGGGGTGATGATATGACAAAAATCCTTCCACACACAAAATCTCACTCCATATATCCAGAATGATTAAATTAAAATCTCATGTAAAGATAGTGCAATAAATTTCACCTTTTTACCTTCGAAATTAAATAATGGAGCCTAATTTTGACCACCTTTAAACCATAGGTATAGTTGGTAGGTGAATTTAAGAGGTGTGGGACAAGCCTAACTTGTCCCCACAATTCTCCTAAAAATGGGCTCTAAAGTAAAATTTTGGGATTTGAATGGATGGGTTGAGTGCACAACACCCAAATTAATTAAAATCCAATTTCCAAAAATGGATCTCAAATATATCACAAGGACAACCTACCCAAATAAATTCCCCTTTGTCACATCTCCAAAATTTTAACAAACACTGATCAATCAAGTTAGGTAAGGGAACATTAATTAACACTAATAAATGTGAAATACACAACAATAATAAATCACATACTCCACAATAATAAAAAGGGAAAAGAGAAAAGCACACGTATCTAATGGTCACATTTTAAGGTCATCCACCCTATGGGGACCTCTTAACAATCTAAACAACACACAACAATATAACTCAACATAAAGATGTCGTGGTGGCCTTTGTTGAGATCCATCTGATATTATTCTATGGTTAGTCTCCTAACCCTCTCTTATTTTGTTTGTCATACGATAAAACTACAAAAATAAAACAATAGCTCTTTAGCCCTCGTGGCTGCATGAAATATATCAACAATAAATTACATGAAAATCACCGTCAATAAACATCATCATATCATGTAATTAAATCATTGTCAAGGCAGTAAACAATGTTATCAATCATTCACAATTTTCTAAACATTTCTATTGTATTATTTTCCACCATTGTCAATGAATCACAAAACTAATCTGAAAATCAAAACATCATCAATGTGTGCCACAGAATACCAAAGTGTACATTAAACATAAAAAATAATCAATGTTACATCATCATCAGTACTGAAATAGTTGTATATGCATATATGGTCCACAATATGAGTAACCACATATCCATAATCGAAATATCTATACTATCTATCAAAATGAAAATAAATATAATAATTTCCCATCTATCAATATCTACATGATCAAATATGATATAAAAAAAGACCATGTATCTAGTCTAGAGTAAACAAAATCATAGTAAGATAATTTCAAAGAGGAGTGGGCACTACACTTCACGTCTACTTATGTTTTTTAAGGTATATATGATGCTAAGATGACACAATAATAGTGTTGTGACTATGGCACAAATGTAATGCATATTTTTTTTCAACTTTGCACCACATTTTTCTACATTTACATCAAACCACTTCTTACAATAAAAATTCACATTTCCTATTTAATCTCAATTGGTTTTCATTTTCACTATACCCATCATTTAAACTCTTGATAATAATGAATATGAAAACAAATGGTGAATTATTTGTATTATTTGAATCTTCAATTTTTTCTTTAATATGTCATTTCAAATGCAAGTAAGCTTTTTTTTTAACTTCAATGTTAATTTAAAAAATACAAAAAAATATTCCATGGTACCAAATATATTTGATTAATTTTGTCATTAAAATAAATTAAAAAAATGACTTCAATGATATTTCATATCCTGGAGTAATTTTTCAAATATTTTATGTTTAGTGTATGCAAATAAATATTTTATACATATCTACATTAGCATTAAAAAGCATAACATTCATAAACATAAAAATTTCCATTGTATTTTAATAAATTTCCATACCCTAAAATCAAAATCTCATTTTGGCATATGATTCAAGTATCTAAGATATTATTTGGGGTCTATATTTAAACCTGTGAAATGCATTTTCTTGAAATATTTGAAGTCTTTTTCTATTAAATCCATTTTGTAAATATTTTGTATTCACTGCAATCCATAAGACCACATTTGATAGATATGTTTCTCCAAATATTTGATTTCTAGAAAATTGCATTTTCCATCATTTTCCTATGCACATCCTTAAACAGTTCACAATGTCACATCTCATCGCTTTAATATTTTTTAGAAGTTTAAGTATTTTGTGTATTGTTATACTATTTCCATTCACATCTACCATATTTCCTAAAACTACATTTAAAAAAATATTTCCATTAAGGTTTGATGAATTCCCATTACATGATCATAATGTGAATGAGGGTTGTAAATACTTGAATTAAACATATGATGGTTATGTGAAAATGTATTCTTGTTCTATAAGATAATGGATTACACTAATCTCAGTTCCCTTCACTAGCAATTAAACAACATTAACAAATAAAATATAAAACTATCACATCAAATGAAATTACAACTTTACTTTTCCATTAACCATGATTACCAACACACTACATTTCAATATTTGGGATGTAATGGAAATGCACCTGGATATTGGAAAAAAATCCTCTCTTTTCCTATGATGTTATTCCAACAATGATTCTCCGCCAAATATTAAAAAAGCATAACCAAACCAATATTTGTTACATTGATGAGAAGCTCATTTGAATGCAATCCTTATAGTTGTTCAAAAAAATCCAAGCAAAACATTAATAAGAATTTAAACCATAGGAGTCCCAATTATAGTGATTTTAATAATCAAGATATTTATATCAAATATTATCTTGAAATAGAAATATTGTAACCTATAAGTTATATTAATATAGTATTATTTTATTTATCAAGAAACTAAAAAATAACCATTATCTAAAATTCACTTCCAAATATGCTCTAATGGATGTCCATACCATGTTCTAAAGATTCTATTTCGGTACATGGTGGGAGCATGATGAAAACATTTGTGGATTTTGGTCTCAAATATGTCAAAAAAAATTATAAGGGTAACTACATGAAGATTGATCACAATAAGGGGGTTCTAAGTAAACATGTTTTACTAAATATTCATTACCATATAATTTGTTGGATTATTCGACGTACTTACATTCAAATTTTTAGGAAGGTATACAAGCAAAAAATATTCATTTCAAGTGTAATTTTTAAATAACTAATTTTTTAAAAAATGTTGAAGTATAAATGGTACAAATAGTTAAAATTCAAATAAGTGTACTATTGTTCAAAGATTAAACATGGTTTATAGCTGATCATTTTTCCCTCACGTTTTATAAAATTGTTTATTATTTTTGTAAATCCTTCTGTGGAAACTTAGGTAAGGTTATTTAATGAAATTTAAATCTTAATCATATGACTGTGATCCAATTAATACAACAATAACAATCAAGATATATCATGAAAAAGACAAGAAAGTATGTAAAATAGGGACATAAGAGATACTTAGCTTGTATTCATTGATTTGGGATAATTTTGGGATGGAAAATGAGTGGAACAAGATGGATCTATATTAGACATGCTTCGTATGGAAAATGGAGATATGAAAATCCTTTGGACAAGACCTCCGATGACGAAAGGACCATCCAAGCGTTGGTGTCTTAATTTGGCATATTTGGAAAGTTTGATTGGTAGTGTCCCTCATTTTTGTCATGTCATGTAGTGTTTCTTAATGAGGTTACATGGTGTCTTGAGTTGTCTTGAGTAAGTATGATGTTAAAGCACTACTTTTAACAGGAACTTGAAAAGGTCATAACTTGTGCTCTGGGTGTATGTTTGACTCCTTATTTTTTAAACCACTTGTTTTAACATGAAAAATTCACCTATTTGACCAGTGAATTTGTCTCGTTGAAACATGTGGTTTCAAAAAAACAAACTCAAACGAACACTCAGAGCACAAGTTATGACCTTTTCATGTTCCTACTAAAAATAGTGCATCAAATCCCTTGTAGGAGTGATGTAGGTGTGATGCAGAGATATTTCATGGTTGTAGTGATGAAATGAAGCTTGTTGAAGATTCTTATAGGTGATAAAGAGTGGAAAATTCATGAGGAGGTCAGCATTGATGATGCAAGCATATTCATGATGTTTAGTTTGGTGGGCTAGTCAGATGAATGAGGTATGTCATGGTTGTTCATAGGAATGTAATAGCTACATAAGAATTTCGAGAGCATGGGAAGTATGAGAATGATGTGTAGAGACAGTCATGTTTGTCTTAGAGTGCGGATAAATGAGTAAGACTCCATTCTGCAGACCTTGTCGTAAACCCTAGGTTGTCTAATGATATAGGTTGGACATATTTCAACTTGGATATGTAAATTTTTGCATTAGGAAAGGTGTATTATGTTTTTTTAAGGTGTGGAAAAAGATTCATATCTTTGCTTCCTTTATTTTGCATAAAATGTGGTTTTTTTACTTACTGAGTTCATAAAAGTGATATTCCTAGCTCGAGATGGTCTATACGTGGCTCATTTACATGTGTGAAGTATCCATGTGAGGCTAAGATATTCATGGTAGTTGCGTAAGGGTTCTAGTTCAATTCTCTAGGAATTAGTTTGTTGTTTAAGGGGTAGATACTTATTACAAATTGTTAAGAAACTAAGGTGGTATAAAACCCTCCTTAAACCCTAGTTGTGTAGAGATGGAGAAAATATTGCTCAAAGTGACCAATAATGGATTTGATTTTACAATATGATGATTTGAGGTTTTATAGGACTCCTCCACATTTCCTTTGGTAGTATTTTTGTGTCATGATAGTTAGTGGACCACACAATAAATTACATGTTTGTGAATAACTTGTTTTTACTCCCAAGTTATACACTAGACTAAATGACTAAATTGATGTTTTAGGAATTTGGGAAGCCATAATACTTTTATATGGTATTTTTAGATCAATTTTGATTCCTTTAAATTTATCTGGAAGTTTATCCATTTTGGGGATGAAATGGTAGTTTTGATGGTCCTTGTTGCACATGTGTTTTGATGGATTTTATGTCCAAGTGGTGGTGTCTTATTCATTTTTTGATGACCATGAGGTCATGATATTTCCATCCATTTTTCACACTTTCATTCGTGTTTCAAACTTTCATGCTTGAGATGATTTGACAATTGTTTCAACTTCATCTTTAAGGTCTGGTTTTGTAGATCACAAACCTAGTGAGGAGACTTGTTCTAAATGGTGATGTCATTACATGAGATGATGGTTGAGAGGTGTAAAATATTATTGGAAATTTCTGGAAGACTTATAAAATATTTATAAGTGATATTTTATGTATGATTAAGGTCATATCAGCTCAAAATGACTTGGTTTTGGGGAGAGGGCAGTCTGGGTGCTTTAGGGTTTCTTGTGTCCTAACAGAGGTTTTGAGCTTCTAGATTATATTTCAACCTAATTTTTATTATGAATGATATTTTAATAATATTCCTAAGTTTTTCTATGATATTTTCCATATGATTTCTGGGAAAGATCAGTTGTGATCTTGAGTCGTCTATATAAGATAGTTGGTGGGCTTATTTGTAGTAGCTGAGAGGGGATGAGAAAGTGCAAGAAAGAGGGAAGAGTCAAGAGTTGTAGAAGATCAGTGTTACCATGAAGAGATAGAAAATAATTTTTCATGTATTTCTAATTGCTTTTTTCTGTTGTAAAGATATGTCATTAGACCTAATCAGCTTGAGGAGGAAGTTCTTAAGTGAGTTATCCTAGAGGGAATATTTGAAGAAGATAGAAGGAGTGATAAATAGTGCCATCATCAGTTGTTTTTGCAACATTCCAAAGGTGAAAAAAAATCAGGTGGATTCAGTTGGTGTTAATTCATTTATAAGTTGGTGCTCCTTATGGGGTTGGTGCTTTACTAAATCTATGGGTTGGTGCTCCTTGTAGGGATGGTTCTCTACTACATCTAGGGGTTGGTGCTCCTTGTTGGGTTGGTTCTTGATTAAATTTTAATCATTTTTCTAATAAATCTATATTTTAGTGGTTTTTCTTCCCTATAAGGTTTTCCCACTTGAATCTGGTGTACTTATGTTCTTTTATTCTCATGGTACATGCTCATGTGTTTAGTTAATCACTATTTAACCTATATAATGACGAATGTTTTGTGAATGCATTGAATGGTTGATGGATATTAATTCTTAAGTGAATAAAAGTGTTATTTCCCACTTATTCAACTCCCTTTAATTAGTTGTGCTTCAAACAATTGGTATCAAATCAGGTCCTCTGAAGCAAGCTTAACAAGCTTGAGGAGATCCTTTGAAGTACAAAATTGACCATTCAGTAACATTGTTCCTCTACTAGTAAATATCTTATTTTTGGGGACTAGTTATTAATTCTAGAGAATAAAGATGAGGAATCACATAATGTCCTTGGAATGTGATGTTTGGTAGTTAGTTATAGATGGGTACACTATTCCTCCAAATCCTCCAACCGATGTAAGAAGTAAGAAGGCTAGTATTGATAATTATAAGGTATGAATGTTATTATTTGTGGATTTTCATAATAAAATTTTATCAAGGTAATGAAATTTGATACTTCTAAGGCTATGCAGGATAAGCTACAATTCATATATAAAGGTAACTCTAAGGTAAATTTATAAAATATCCAGACCTATATGAATCAATTTTTTTATTGATAATACTTAGAAAAGGCTCCAAGGGCCAATTACAGAAAATTTTCAACTAAGCTCAAAGAAAAATAAGAAAAAAGAAACCAAAGGAAGAAGTCAAAAATAAATTGATACCATTATAGGATTAGTTGAAGAAGTGACAGAAGCTTTAGTAGTGGAGAAGGTGTTGACATATCTCACTCCTATATTTGATCCTAGAGAAGAATACAAGGATATGACTACTATGTTGATGGGTGAACTCCATGGTATATTGAAAACTTATGACATGAGGACATGTTTTGATAAACATCCTAAGAAGGAAGTAACCTTCAAACCTTAAAGGAAGTAAAATGGTAAGAATATATTACATGATGATGTTTTTATAATTGATGATGATAAATTTATTTCTATTATTTCTAGAAATTTTAAGACAGGTTCATGCAAGCATAAGGGTAAGTTTCCCTTCATGTGTTTCAACTATGGTGAGATAACGAATTTTGTAAAAAAGTGTTTTCATAGGCATAAGGATGAAGAACATGATGAAGATCATGATGAGGATAAGATTTCCCATAGGTCTAATAAGAGAAAGAAAAAGTTCAGAAAGTTTGAGTGGAAGAAGAATTCTGAGAGAAGCCTTTATTCGAAAGAGGATTACAGATCATCTTAAGTAAGTATTCAAACTTGTGATTATGATTATAATAATGAGGATGTTGGAAATTTAGTCCTATTCATGGCCAAAGCATCTGGGAGTTCTAAAAATAAAGGTTCGTTATATGGAGGTTCATGTGTGGATTCATATGAACAATAGGTTGAAGTGGATATTCAAATTGAGTTGATGTGTGTCTAATAAGAATTGAAGTATTCAAAGAAGGAGAGAAATAAAATGAAGGCACATGTCTAGGATTATGAAGAAAATATTCATCTTATTGAAGAGAGACATTGGATTGACATCCATGAGATAGAAACTCAACAGGATTACTGTAAATACAAACCTAAAGTATAAGGAGGAATAATTCATCAGATATGAGAGAGAAATTAAGTCCCTAAAACCATAAGTGAGTGAAGAAGCTAGAAAGGTAAGATCCTTTCATAATTTTGGGAAATGTTCCAAGGATCTAGATGATATATTGGATATTCAAAAGGGTGTTGGTGATAGGAAAGGCCTTGGATTTTTGGGAGACATCATGAAGACAAAAGTAAATGATAATGTTGGTCAAAAGAACATGAAGGATGATGAAAAAAATCAAGAATATTTTTTTCAATTAAAGGAGGATGCTAGCATGGAAAAAAAATATCTTAACCTATTAGGAAACCTAATCCAATGAGGTATGAAAAAATTTAACCACCATATATTCCCTTTTCACATGTTGAAATCGTCTTAAATATGTTTTCAATACCTTGGGTCCTTATACTCAAGTTTGGTTAATCTAAGACAGGGATTCATTTGAAGTAAAAGGACATATGAGGAACCTTTGGTGGAGAATCAGATATAAGAAGACATAGTATAGTAGATAATATGGGAGGAGTACTTAGAAGGTCAAATCAAAGAAGGTTTTCTTGATGTAGTATACACAGTCCCAAGAGCACAAGAAAAAGTTGAGTATATGTGTGTTTATGTTTTTTTTAGGATCCCATTAAATAGAACAAATCTTGTTAAGGGTTTTCTCCAATGTGGATTTTTAATTCTTGAACCAACAATTCCTTTTTATCTTGTTCATGAACTATGATAATCTTAATTTTGTGTTCTTATGAATGTCATCTTATACAATGTTATTTTATGATTTATTGTTATCTAGAGGTGATTGACCAATATTAAGGTTTCCAACACATATAGGGGAAGTGTGGATTTTTTATGATCCTTAAGAAATATTTGTTAATGTTTTAAAGGTTTTTTTTCAGGTAGTACCCTAATACCCACCCTATTTGAGTAGTTTATTGACATGATTGTAAGATTTAAGACTATGAAGAAAACTAAGCATGATAGAAGGATTTATTTTCACCTATTGATGATATGGAAATGTGTATCAAATTGAATATAGCTATTAGAGATTGAAAAACACCCTAAATCCCAATAAAATATCTTTCATAGTCTCATACATTCTTAAAAATATGTATTGTGTCTTCTTTTCTATCAATGATAGAAATCTAGAGTTCATATATGGAGAGGTTTAGTAACATTTAATTAGAACGTTGGAAAGTGTCTTGTAAAAAATATAAGTGTAGGATGTAAAATTCTATTAAAATTTGCTTCTCCACTCGTGTCTGATTATAAACCTTGTGTTAGAGTCTTAAATCATCCTTTATCATTTTTAAAAAGAGACAAAATTTGAAGGATTATTATTTATATCGGAGAATCGTTAGGGGGTTTTACAAGGTCTAAGTACTAGTGTGGATTTTATAAAGTATAAGAAAACCCTTATTCATTTTTCACTTAGAGTGAAGGTCAGATTCTTCATACTTAGAGATGAATTGAACACACTCCCCTATTCTTAGCTATGAAAGACTAGCTAGAGCATATTTTCTCCATATGGGACTTGAGGTGGAATGTTACAAACTTCAAGATAAATTTATAGGGTTAGAGGTTCGAAGGAACCCTATCTCATAGTATTCAATAGTGACAATATTATACCATCTTATAAAACCTTATTTCTTCCCTATTGAAAATCTCATTTAGACTAAAAATTCAAATGAAAATCAAGTTTAAATCCTTTTCTTTGTTTTCACACACTAAAGGGACATATGTAATATGTCTATCAATATAAAATTTTCTAAACATTTTTAAGGACTGTCAATTCCTTGAAATCCAATATCTTGATCTTATAGATAATATGAACTCCTAACACCCTTAATTTATGTCCTTGATAGTTTTAGAAACCTTGTTTTGAATTCATTTTCCTATTATGAACAGTGAAGAATAATTGATTTTTGGAGGAATCTTAATAATTTTATGTTTGAATATCCATCATCTGATGAGTTGCAAAAGTATCATAATTATATAGGTTATGCTTATAATTATGATTCATATTTAGACTCATTTAATTTTATTGACAACTAACCACTATTTTATGATGAAAGAAAAATAGATATAGCTATTTTATTTTACCATGGAATTCACTTTCATGACAAGGAGTTGTCTTGTAGCAATCAAATTGAAGAGTTTCCTTTTGATGATTCTATTCATAACCTTGATTTCAAGATTTCTTATTTTGATACGAGTATCATTTTAGAACAATAAGAATATCATTCATATAAGGAATAAGATGTTATAATTAGGTTGTTGTGATAGTCTACACAAGTGCTTGATGGTGACATGGATGTGCCTATTGATACCAATTTAATTCTTTTTGGTTCAAATATTTGGGTTTTGTTTGATCAATTTTATCTGAACAACACTCACCTTTTTTGGATTGGGATTCAATTTTCTAACTTTTATTACATTAAATTGAGTTTCCCAAAATTAAAGATTCATTACAGATTATAATTTGGAGTGTTCTAATAATTTTTCACTACTGCAATTTACTTGAATAATAATCTACATTATTTAGTAATGGATCAAACATCTTCTATACTATCAATGGGTTTATTGGATGAATATTGGGATGTATTTTCCTTATATTGTATAAATAATTGTGTAATTATCTATTTTGGAATAACTAATTTTCAAAACTAGATGGATGCACATTTATAGAGTTTTAATTTTATTGGTTTCACAGATCTTTTTAGTTTAGTTTGGAGGTGTAGAGCTTGGTTTTCTTCCTTTACACATTGTGTGTGACTGGTCTACTTATAAATAGGTTTTATAGGATCTATTGTTACTTATAATGGGTACCCATCCCTCAGACATAGCCAATTTTTGCACCGAAAATCATCCACCTCATTTTGGGGCCTTAGAGTTAATGTTTAGAGCTTGAAAAATGAAAAAATCATCATTTTTTCATCTATATGTTTATAAACACACCAAAAAATGTGGTGTTCACTTTCTATATGTATGTACTAATTTATTAAAACAATGGATAATTTTTAATTTTTTGAATCCCCCAAACACTCAATTATTGCTTAAAAATAAATTCTTTTGTTGTGAAAACTTTCAAATTTAATCAACCCACAACGAGGGATAGGTGGGGGTCATTGGTCACTTGCTTCACTTTAGGATTAATCCCATATTTTAAAAGAGGTAGGATTGGGTAATATTTTTAATCCAATGCAATCAATGAGTTAAGTGGAGCAAAGACTCTATGGTTCACAATTTTCTCTCAATCTAAGTTCGCTAAGGAATTGAAGGTCGAATGAAATTTTAAGCCAAGGAGAATGATTGGCTATGAAACGAGGAAGGTTAAATGGTTAAGGTAAGAGGCCTAATAATATGAATGGATTTTTTCTAGCCAATTTGGAGTAATCACAAGCCACTCGGGTTCCCAGGGAAGTTACGATCCAAGCATTTGATTCCTGAGTGGTTGTAAAAAATCAAAGATCATGGAATTCTGTTATTGTTTTTAGATAAGGTAAAGAGGATTTGGTTTTGAAGGGACCAAAAACCCTTGTACAAGAAATGAATCCAGGCTACAGAATGGACAAAATGGAACAATAATGTTTTTGAAGGGATCATGAACCCTATATAACTGAAAGATAACTATCAAGGCACAAAAAGGTACAAAGTGAAGCTTGGTCATAGACAATAAAACCAAACCCCCAGATACCCCAAACCAACACCTAGGATACAAAATGTACAAAAAATACAAATAGCCTCCAAAAAAACAAGTCAAACAGAATTTATTGTCCTCGAGGAGTGCCCTAAATCCCTAATGAACAAACCTAAAAAAAGTCAAAAAAAGGATTACCCAAGACACACCTATCAATGGGATCTTAATTTCATCTTAAGAGGAGCGGTGGGGTTCTTACCTTTCTTTTTTCTATTCACAATTGTTCAGCCCTCACTCTTATTAGGATTGTTTCTTTCATTTGAATTGATTGGGATCAAGACCTCCAACATCTCATTTTTTCCAACCTTTGAGTCATTCTTCAATATTCCTTTTTTATAGGTCATATATGAGGAAGACGACTTATCCATGATAGACTGAGAAGAAATCATTCCATCACTCTCCACCTTCCCAACTGAAATCTGAGTCTCACCATCTTGAAAATATGAATCCTCTGAGTAATAATCATAATCATTTTATACAACTAACATATTAGGCTGAGAATCCTTCTGCCAAAAAACTTCCCCATTCACCTTATGTTTCACTCTTGCAATCTGAATCTAAGGGACTTAGGCCAAAGCATAGAATACCATTATTGAACCACATAGACATGAAAGAAAAAATCCTTAGTCTAAGGTTTTTGAGAAGAGAAAGGATCGAGTTGCAAATTTTTGAGGATCTTAACACCCCTAAGAGCCTAAGGTGAATATCGCGAGGACATGGGTCTAGGGAAGTGTTTCCAAGTTTGAGTAGAGTGAGGCAAAAGAGATAGATATTATTTGTAACAAATAACACATGATTATTCCATGTGTATCAATCATGTATTTTTATACTACTCAAATGTTGAGCCCCGACAAAACTTGGAAAAATTAGGAAATTTGACCTCGAGACAAAAAAACCCAATGAAATAGTGACACATGGATTCATCGTGGGTACAAAAATAGAGATCACCAATTTGATATGCACACGTGGCATGAAAAACTTTATCATAGCATATTTAATTGAGATTAATTTTTATTTCCAAAAATACAAATGATAAAATTGCCAATGACGCAAAACTTTAAGACTCCATGGATACATCCAAGAACTTGGTTTTGTGACCATAACATTTGACTACGAGATCTAAATTGGATAAAAACAAGTACTATTTAAAATATTAAGAAGAGTGCTCCACATTTAAAACAAATTTTGGGAAAATAAGTGAGGTACATGTAGATTATTTTCTCATAAAAAAATTTATACCATTTTCTATCCTTTTCCTCCATTTTAAAATCCAATTCTCCAAATTCTACATGAGGTCAAAATCAATAGACCAAGAAAATCCATAAACCACCTTAAATTCACCAAAACAAAGAATTGCATATTGAAATTTGAGTTATCAATGGGGTCATCTATATTGTTCATGGTTATGTGGAAACAATAAAGAAAACACGATGCAAAAAATCAACTTTAGGGAGAATCGAAGAGCTCATTAAAGATAGTGAATATTAATTCCTTAATTATTAAATATTTTTTATATGTGTATTTTGTGATGAACAAAAATGTAAATATATGTATGTATTTCTTACTATAACATATTTCTTAAGTGGTGTGCTAGTGATAAGCCCTACACTCACTAGAAGTGAAAGTGTGAAAACTTGTCTTTATGTATATAAGTATCAGTAGAAGATGAGATGTAGGTGATACACCAATAAAAATTACACATTTCCTCAATATAAGTTAAAATGTGAATACTTATGTCTATATATGTTATCAATACGAGAAGAGTTCATATATGTGTTGTTTTTCAACAAATATGTATATGTGGATGTAGACATTATTTCCATTACATGTGGTATTTACCCTATCTCTATTTTGTACTAATAAGGGGAATGTTTAAATAATAATAGTTAGTATGTTACATTAGTTGGGGAGGTACACCTTAGAGAAGTCGTATATAACACATGCAATCATATAATAGGTAATTTGTAATTATATTATTTCACTAGTATATCAATATAAATAGGTATAGTAGTGTAAAAAGGGTTCCTAATAATGATATTGTGTAGTATTAAATCATAAAAATAAGGAGTAATATTTATAATATCATAATCACACGTGTTTTTAGAGTTTTTTTTACCAAGTACTCACCCCATCAAGTATATAAATTTTTATTGTGTTGTTTCGATGACTCATAAAAAGGGATTAGTGGATAAAATGTAGGTATTTTTTTATAAGAGTAAAAATTCTTGATAAGATATAAAATGAACCAAATATTGAATTATAATTATGTATATTTCCATGTGTAATTTGTAACAAAAACATCACCACACATTGAATATACTGGCTTACCCATCATACTATACCTCACAATTAAAATTTGATACATGTCCTAATAAAATTTGGTATATAAACATTGGTATAATGTACCCCATCATTCTTTGTGATCAAAATCATCATCTTAATTTAACATTTTTATTACATAGCTCTATCTTTTCCTTCTATCAATTAAGTCACTCTATAAGGATTCAGATGTGCAATGCCATCCTAACTTATTCACCGTATTCATAGATAGGATATTTAATTTGATCCAACTAAAAACCATTTTTATCCAATATTTAACTCTTGTATTATATCTCATTTATAGAATATGTCGTCTCCCTTTCCATAATTGTTATTTCTTTCCCAAAATGTTCAATATTTTATTCCTCATGGGTAACACTCTCCTTCCCTCCTTCCTTAGATTCATATAAGGGATATTGTTTATATGCATCTTCTTCATCAACTTACATCATATATACACAGATATCCTTAATCTTTCTGTCATCATTATACTGATGTGGACACTTTAAATATTGATATCCTAGGTAAGGCACTTAAAAAAATTATTACTAAATATTGTACCTTGAGAACTCCCTCATGATAATTATTTGTTCCTCTAGTCTATTATCCTTATACATTTCCTGTTCCTTCCTATATTTCCTACAACATGGTTCTAAAGTATCAATGACCTTCCATTTGACATTCATGGAATTTCCCTTGAATAACAACATCTCCTACACTCTCATGTAATATTGGTATCCCTCTTCCACATTATACATATTTAGTATGTTGACATCATCCACTCCAACCCATTGATGTACCACACTACCTTCTCCCGATCCATTTCACTATAACATCCCTATATTGTGGTCTTATAAAATTATTCAATCTATTATTCCACACTTAATATTTTTTTTTTGGTCCAATATTAAATCAGCTAGGAGAAAACATGTAGTAACCACTTCACAGCCATCCACTCTTATTGGATGATCTTTCCATACCCTTTGTATTTCATTTAAGTTGAGATTCTTTCAACTATACCCGATTAGTATCTATTATATTTCCATGCACATTTTTTCTCATATATAATCTCATCGAAATAAAAATAGTATTTCATCTCTATGAACTAATCAATAGATCACTTTCATTCATTGTCCATAAAAAATAAGGAAGATCTATATTCGCAAATATATTCCAAATTTTCGCATGAATTTGAGAATTCTTCTTTTATGTCATCTAAAATATATTTCATTGTGAAGTTCTATCACTTCATCCTCATTTTTATATTTGTATTTCTTGTTCTACAAAACATAAGTTTTACTATCACATATATTATTAACCTATTCATGTCACACAACTCTCTCATTTCTCTAGTTATCTAATTACTTTATAAAGATAGATAAATTTATATATTTAATCCTGAAGATCATGTGCATAGAAATGGTGGAACAAAAAAATCCCAAATAGTGTTTGAGAGGCATTTTGAATATAACAATCTCATATCTTGATTGCATTAAAATCAGAAGCAAGTTATAACTTTTTTGCATTATAATAAGAACATGGTATGACTAGCTTTTTTTTACACAAAAAATAATGCATTCTAATTATAGCATTGTAGTTTTCATTTTAAAAAATTACTTATCATATTATATGGGAGTTAAAAATTATAATTAAGGTGTTATCCTTTAGGATTCAAAATCCATGTGATAGTATCACTTTTTATGAATTTTTAGTGAAACCTTTGGCTTATGAATTTATCTCTATGTAGTTTTTTTATCGATTGGATCATTTTATGATAAATTCTAGTAAGTAGTGTTTTATCATTTTTGGTAATTATAAATCACATCTTAGTCACTTTATTGATATGAAATGTTTTCTAAGTCAATCTTAATATTTTACACTTTAGGTATTAAGTTTCTAATTTTTACACCACTTGCTTTACTATTATGAAAAAAAACTAAATAAAAAATCATGTGTTGGAAGTGAGGATTCCAAGGCCAACCATATTATTGTCTTGTTGTTCAAACCTTGGGTGGTATTATGAAGGATTTCATATGACTTATTTATTAATCCCCAGTTATATAGAGTGATAGAGAGATCTCACTCGACAATTGTGTGCAAGGAAATAAATATCTATGAGCCAAAATTCTTCATATTCTAAATTGTTGAGATGAGTAGTCTTTGCAAGGATCATCCTTTGATGATCTAAAAGTAGTGTGTTTATATAATATCCTAGAGTAAAATGACAAAGACACTAGGATAAAGTACCATCTCAAATTGGTTGATCTTAAATGTTTTTCAGTAGGTCATTGATAGAAGATCAAAACTAGGATGTAGGGGTTTTTGTCCTATCCAAAAAAAATTACAGAGTTTAGTATCTTTTTTAGGTCTTATCTAACCCACTCAATAAGATGAAATTTTTTTGAAGGATGAGTTTTCTATGTTTGGTTGGTAGGGGTTGTGTTTTGTACCATGGGTGAGGTCACATGAAGATTATTGGATTGGTGTCCTAGACTGAGTCATACAGTGTTCAATGTGCTAAATAGAGTGAGATCAATTAGTTAAAACATTCACATGCTTAAAACAAAATGGATTAGGTTTCTAAGGTGAGTCTAATGGCTTTACATTTACTAGTGAAAATGCATAAACTAGGACAACTCAGTGGATTTTTTATTTCTTATCTCCTTAGGATCTAATAATCCTAGTGGGTGGGTGAATATGACAAAAAGGGTTCATATTCACCTATTTTCAATATTCCGCAAGTGTTATATACATGATAAGAAAGACACATTGAACCCAACTTGGGTTAAGGAATTTCATCCATGAGAAGTCATTCAATAAAACTATCCATGTCAATTTATAGTGCACGAGCTATATATATAGATATTAGGGGGGTGAGATTCATATATCTTAAATGTCCCTCATATATATAAAGAGAGTAGGAAAGGATATTGTGATTTTTATTTTCTATCCATGGGGATGATCAACAAGAAACTTGAGATTAGATAATCCCATTAATTTATTTAGTTTATGATGGGTAGATTATAGTTCCATATCTACTATATTTAGAGAATGAAAATAATCTTGAAAGAATTTGTAAACTTCTCAAATGAACAAAGATGATTCAAAAAGTGTTTTCTCCAATTTGTAAGAAATATGAATTGGAAAAGGGTGATAGCCATCTAAGTAGTTATTTTTAAAATTAAAAAGGTTTCTTAGGTTATTTAGAGGCATTTGTACCATTATTATCCATTAGTTCTTGGATTTGGGGTTGAGAAGGGATAGAGAGACCACCCACCTGTAATCATTAATCTCATCTTTGAGGGAACATTTAGAAATAAAAATATATATATCCATGAAATTAACATTTAATATCATGCATGGAAAGGATATTTTTAAATGTGAGATTATAGATAATCCATGGGTATGTATTGAGCCCTTATGATGTTGTTTATCTCTCCTGATGTGGAAATGAGCTCTCTAATATTGTTATGGATCACGGTATGTCCTCATACAATTGTAAAGGTTTTGTATGATAGGAGTGTTGAGATGTTACATATAAGTTCAATGAGATTGGTTCCTCTTCTTTTTTCGAGAAATCCTAATTTCAAATTTACTATGGTCTTTCTTTTCTCCTTCTAATTCCTTCTTGTTGAATGGTTTATTTTAACATAAATTATATTTCACTTATAAAATCACATAATATAAAGTTAGGAATTAATAAGAGATAAAATATGCGGAATAATCCCTTACAGAATCGCAATAGTAGAAACTAATATGCAGAAAATATTACAGATCTCAAATAAAAGTGTAGAATAAATAACACAACACAGAGAGACAGTATATAATGTGGTTCACCCAATTTGGGCTACGTCCACTAAGAATCACTTGCTCATATTTTATTACAAGCCTCCACTCTCTCAATACAATACCCAGATCCGTTTGGATCTATGCTCAACAAACTCTACAGAATTCACACCTGAATTCAAAGCACATCTGCAATGTTTTTTATTTTCTATCTATCATATGCATAAGACCATATAAATAGACAATTTCTTAAGCAGTTTGATACAAAACCATGGGTATCAAAACAATGGGTACCGAAAAACCATGGCCCAAAAATAGCCCATAACGGTTACCCATTACCCATGGGTTAATAAACCACCCATGAAAATTTACTTCAGGGGCTTCGCCCCCAAACCCCCTTGACCCGCTCACCGGCGAGCGGGACCGCCGTAAAAATACCCGAGTGTAACACATAGAAGGTGTACCAAAATCTAACATGAAAATAGGCTCCACAAACATAACAATCTCCCACTTAGAGACCGATTTCCACTGAGAAAGCTTCTCAACCCTTCACTTTCATCTGTGAAGGCCAACCAAAGCTGAACATAGCTTTAGTTTGTCCCTTGTGACCACCTTGGTCATCATGTCTGCAGTATTCTGACTGGTATGAATCTTCTCCAACTTTAACTTATCTTCTTCCAAAGTTGTCCTGATGAAGTGATATCTCAACTGTATATGCTTCATCCTGGAGTGGAAAGTAGAGTTCTTAGCTAAGTGTATAGCACTATGACTATCACTATGTAGCTTACATTCCTTCTGCTTATGCCCCAAATCCTCAAGAAATTGTTGTAACCAAATCATCTCTTTGCTTGCCTCTGTGGCAGCAACATACTCAGCCTCCGTGGTTGATAAATGCACCAGCTTCTGTAGTCGTGAAATACAACTCACTGTTGTCCCGCCTACAGTGTAAATATAACCTGTCATGCATCTCTTGCTGTCAACATCTCCAGCCATGTCCAAATCTACATAACCACATAAAGTGGTGTCTGATCCACTATAGCACAAAATTTTCCCCATGGTCCCTCTCAAATACCGAAGGATCCACTTTACTGCTTGCCAATGCTCTTTACCTGGATCACTCATAAATCTACTCACAGCTCCCACTACATGGGAAATATCAGGCCTAGTGCACACCATAGCATACAGCAAATTGCCAACCACTAATGAGTAAGGTACCTTGGACATCTGGTTTCTTTCCTGCTCTATATTGAGACACTGCTCCTTTGATAACTTAAAATTGCCTACCAAAGGAGTCCCAACCAATTTAGCATATTGCATGTTAAACCTATCCAATACCTTCTTAATGTACTCTTCCTGAGATAAATTCAGCTTCTGTTCCTTCCTATCCTGAGTTATCCTCATACCAAGGATTTGTCTAGCTACCCCCAAATCCTTCATATCAAAGGATTCACTTAGTTGTTTCTTGAGTACTTTTATTTCCTGCATGTTTTTACCTACAACCAACATGTCATCAACATACAAACACATGATAATATAACTTCCATCCTCAAATTTATTTGTATACACACAATGGTCAGAATGACATCTAATATAACCTTACTCCATCATGAAGCTATCAAAATTCTTATACCATTGACGTGGAGCTTGTTTCAAGCCATACAAGCTCTTCTTTAGTTTGCACACCATCTCCTCTTTACCTTTGACTTCATATCCTTCTAGTTGCTGCATATATAGCTCCTCCTCCAAATCACCATGGAGAAATGCAGTCTTTACATCTAACTGTTCTAAGTGCAAGTCTTCTGCTACCACTATTCCCAGAACAGTTCTAATAGAAGTCATTTTTACTACAGGAGAAAAGATCTCATCAAAATCTATACCTTGTTTCTATGCAAACCCCTTGACCACCAACCAGGCCTTATATCTTTTCGTTCCTCCTTCATCTTTAACTTTGTACACCCACTTATTCTGCAATGCTCTTTTGCCTTCCGGTAGCTTCACCAAATCTCAAGTTTGGTTCTCCATGAGAGACTTATGCTCATCATCCATGGCTTGCTCCCACTTCTTACTAGCATCTACCTACATTGCTTCATCAAAGCTCTCTGGCTCTCCACTATCAGTGAGTAATAAATAATAAAGAGAAGGAGAAAAATGTTCAGGTTCTTTTCTTACCCTAGAAGACCTCGCTATAGGATTTTGGGGTTCCTGTTGAGTAGGTTCCTGAACTGATTCATGGGTCATTATCCCGTCCAGAAGATCCTCTACCACTGCATATTATTTCTTGGATTTTTCCCTATTTTCCTACAATTGTTGCTTAAAAATGACTTTCTCATTAAACACCACATCCCTAGACAGAATGATTTTCTCGTCCTTAATAATCCAAAATTTAAATCCAAAGTCATCACCACCATAACCAATAAAAGGGCATTTTTCTGATTTAGCCTCTAGCTTGGTCCTATCATCCTTGTCAATATGAACAAAAACCTCACATCCAAAGACTCTAAGAAATGAGTAATCGAATTTCTTACAGTATCAAGCCTCCTCAGGTATGCCTCCATCTAAGGCACTTGAGGGTCCTCTATTTATTAAGTACACAGCTATGCTCACCGCTTCAGCCCAAAAATAAAGAGGCAGTCTTGCATGTATCCTCATGCTCCTAGCACATTCCATTATTGTTCTGTTCATCCTTTCTGACACCCCATTCTATTACGGGGTTCCTGGAACTGTCTTTTGCCTGTAGATTCCATTCTTAGAACAATAATCATCAAATTCATTGCTGCAATACTCACCTCCATTATCTGATGTGAGACATTTTAACTTAAGACCTGTTTCATTCTCTACCAAGGATTTTCATTTAACAAAAGTATCAAATACATCATATTTGTTTCTAATACAATAAACCCAAACTTTCCTTGTTGCATCATCAATAAAAGTAACATAATAACCTGAACCCCCAAGAGATGATACCTGAGCTGGCCCCCACACATCAGAATGTACCAGATCTAACTTACTCTCTTTCTTCGTAGGTCCAACCTTGAGAAACCTTACTCGCTTCTATTTCCCATATATGCAGTTCTCACATAAATCCAAACCTGTTTCTGTATATCCAGGAAAATTATTCTTTATGATGTCCATGCCCTTATGGTTCATATGACCGAGCCTATAGTGCCATAATGTTGTATCTGCATCTGAAGCCATAAGATTACAATCATTAGTACTATCAGTGGATAAATACAAGGTTCCAACCTTCTTACCTCTTGCCACCACAAGAGCACCCTTGGTAACCTTCCAAGAGTCAGCTGTAAGTATCACAGTACAACCATCACTTCCCAATTGCCCCACCGATATAAAATTTCTCCTTAATGTAGGCACATGTCTGACATCCTTGAATAGCCATGTATTCCCATTCTGCATCTTAATCTGAATAGAACCTTTTCCAACTTTACTGCAAGGCTCATCATCACCAAGAAAAACATGCCCAAAATCCCCTTGAACATAATCAACAAAATAATGCCTATGTGGAGTAGCATGAAAAGAAGCCCCTGAATCTAAAACCCAAGATTCAGTAATATTATGCAAAGAAAGAATCAAAACATCCTGACATACATTAGCCGATGCCACATTTTCCTCCTTGTTTTCTTCCTGTTGTTTCTTCTTGTCTTGAAGCTCTCAACAGTACTTCTTTAAATGCCCAGACTTTCCACAGTTCCAATATACAATCTTGCTCTTGGATTTTGACCTTTCCCAATCTTTCGATTTTCCATGGTTTCCTCTATTCTTCTATCTCCCTCTATTTTCCACTGTCAAATAATTCCCTGAAGTAGAAGATTCCCCAGATATTTTTCTTCACATTTCCTCACTTAAAATCACCCCTACAACATCCTCAAACTTCAACTTTGAGTTAGCTGGAACCAAGTTGCTTACCACCATTACCAGGTTATTCCAACTTTCAGGTAAAGAACACAGAATTAATAAAGCCCTAACTTCTTCATCAAATTCTATTGTAACCGAAGCTATCATATTCACAACCGTATTGAAATCATTTAAATTATCTGCTACTGAACTATTCTTAGACATCTTCATATTAAACAAATTTTTCATTAAAAATATCTTGTTAGAGGCAGAGGGTTTTTCATACAACTTCCCTAATGCATCCATTAGATCTTTTGTAGTCTTTTCCTTTGAAACATTAAATAATACCGAAGATGCAAGACATAGTCGAATTGTTCCAAGTTCCTTCCGATCCAACAAATCCAATTCTGCATATGTCATACTCGAGGGTTTTTTCACCTTCTCAGACAGCGGAGTATAAATATCCTTCTGATAAAGGTAATCTTCCATCTACATATTCCAAAGAATGAAATTCTACCCGTTGAATTTATCAACCCTAGATCTTCCATCATCTGCCATAGCTCCCACTCAAGATAAAACTTTCCCTACGATTCAACACTTTAGAAAACTAAAACAAGGTGCTGATACCAATTGATAGGAAATAAGAGATAAAATATGTGAAATAATCCCTTACAGAATCGCAACAGTAAAAACTAATATGCAGAAAATATTACAGATCTCAAATAAAAGTGCAGAATAAATAACACAACACAAAGAGACAATATTTAATGTGGTTCACCCAATTTGTGCTATGTCCACCAAGAATCACTTGCTCATATTTTATTACAAGCCTCCACTCTCTCAATACAATACCCAGATCCATTTGGAGCTATGCTCAACAAACTCTACAGAATTCACACATGAATTCAAAGCACATCTATAATGTTTTTGCTTGTCTATCTATCATATGCATAAGACCATATAAATAGACAATTGCTTAAGCAGTATGATACAAAACTGTGGGTATCAAAACCATGGGCAAAAAACCGTGGGTATCAAAACAATGGGTACCGAAAAACCATGGGCCCAAAAACAACCCATAACGGTTACCCATTACCCATGGGTTAATAAACCACCCATGAAAATTTGCTTCAGGGGCTTCACCCTCGAACCCCCTTGACCCGCTCACCGGTGAGCGGGACCATCATAAAAATACCTGAGTGTAACACATAGAAGGTGTACCAAAATATAACATAAAAATAGGCTCCACAAACATAACATATTCTATATTGAATGTTAACTTATTTCTTATGTCGATCTTATCCCTTTTAATTGAATGTGAAATAAGAATTTTTTCTATTTATCTGGCTAGATTTTTGCATGCAAGTCTTTACGAAATTGGGTTAGGTGTGACCTATTGATAAGTTTCTCAACGTATTTGGATAGATATGTGCATATAGTTTATTGGGACATTGGCTTAGGTGCGGCCTAGTATTTCTACCTTGATTGTGAAATTCCTTATGACTTGTTCAACTTGCAACTAAGACTAAAATGATGTCCAATGGTATGAATATAAAATCATTTAATTATATATATCCATTATCTCTATTCCTTTGCTTGCCCCGTGTTTTGAAAAACTACCTCTTCTTGACTTATATCTTGTGTCAGGAATATATGGGCATTAGAGTAGGAATTTTGATTACGATACTACCTAGGAAAGATGCACTCTCATGAATTATGTTCAAAACCAAATCGGGTGTACCAAAGGATACAATTCAATATGGGGTGTCAAATAAATAGCAACATGTTCCTTATATCAATGAACCAATCATATCAACTATGAGAACTAAAGGGCACATATGTACACAAGATAAGATATCAAGGTCATAACCTTATTCATTGTTCACAAATAACATACATAATTATAAAATCACACATGTCACTATTTTTTTTACATTATAAACATGAGAAAAGATAACACAACCATTTTCATATGCTTGACGTGCATTGTAGTTCCCACTTCCTTCGACACCTCTGGTTATTGATTATGATAATGTTGACTATACTTACAAACATTATTGTAGCTTTTGATTTGGCATGAGATTAGATGTTAGAGATCATGGACTGTTGAATTTTGATTCGTATATGGTGCATGTGGTATTGGAGACATTTTATAATGATGTTGTTATGATGTGTTTTGGACATGTGTTATTTAGTCATATTGAGTAGACCTAGATAATTGAACTAATCTTATGACAATATGGTTATTGATGAAATTGTAAATGATGTTGTTAGTTGTTTGATGGTGTTTTAATTTATATATATGAATTTGGAGTTATATTGTATATTTATTTTGGATGATTTGATGCGGAGACAAGGCCGAATGAGGCATTGTGTTTTGCAAGTAAACATGTCACAATAAACATCGGGGGATTGGAGACCAACCACATTGGAATCCTAGATGAATTCAACAAGGGTCACCATGGCAACGTGTATTTGTTGTGTGTGTGTGTGTGTGTGTGTGTGTGTGTGTGTGTGTGTGTGTGTGTGTGTGTGTGAATTGTTGTTAGGGATTCCCATGGGTGGGATCACCTCCAAATGTGACCAAGGGGTTATGTGTATTCTTTTATTTAGTCTCTTTTGTTTAATTTTAGTATGTGATTTTTAGTGATGTATTTTCCCCTTTATTATTTATTTTATTTATGTCTAGATTAGTGAGTAATCATGTTGTTAAATAAATTAAAATGGGTCAAAATTAATGAATTTATTAGAGTTGATGGCTCTTGGATTATGTGTTTTAAGTTATGTAAGTAGCTTTGAGTGTGAAACACTCCACCATCCTTTTGAAATTCGGATCTGTCCTTAGGGGCTAATTTTGGAGACTTGTGGGACAAGTTAAACTTGTCCCACACCTCTAAATTGTTACACCAACCCTACCTATGGGTTGGGGAGTCAAAATTAGGCCATATTATGTATGTTGGGAAGACAAGTTGTAAGTTTTTATTGCACCTTATTACATGAAATTAATTTTGGTCCTTATGGGTTGTGGGCTTAGATTGTGTGTGTAAGTAAAATGTCATGTATTCACCCCCTTTATAATCGTGCTTTGGATTTTGAAGTTTCCTTGTGAGGTGGAGTTGAGGATGAGTGATGTGGTATCCTACATGGAGCCACCTCATCCTCCTCTCTCCCTTTTCTATTTATTCGAATTCTTTTGTTGTTTTGGGGGTTACTTCATGTTGGTCTGGTGCTCTTGCAATTGGAGAGAGTTAGAGGATTTTGAATGCTTGTGTATTTTTTGGTGCTTTGGGACTGTTTCGATTTGAAAAATCTTACTGTTGAACTTTTGGATCAAGCTCTATCATGGAGAGGTAGGAGCTTGACTCTTGTAAAAAGGTTTCATTTATGTATTATGCTTATGTGAATGTTTTTGAATGTTTGGTATGTTTGTTGGTTGCTTGGTTGGGTAGATTGCCTAGGTGTGGTGTAGGAGAAGACTATGGGGGTCTTTTGTGGGGAGGAATAAGAGTTTTTGGGAGGCATCAGAGTTATTGTGGAGGGATTTTGGGTTGGGTGTTCCACCTTGGACAAGAAATAGCTTGCATTTCTTACTTTTGGGGGAGGCATAAGAGTATGTAGGGGTTTGAGATGAATATTTTGGTGTATTTTTAATGTGGTTGCCCATTCCCCATTGGAAGGTATAAGAAGCTTCCCCCATAGATCTTGATCTTTTGGCCTTTGTGTGATGAGGCCTTGTGTATTTTGTTACTGTCCTTCTTGTGGCTATAGCTGCATTATGTGGACTGTGATAGGATTATGAAATCTATTTTGTGTTGTGGAAGCTTGTCTTGTTTTCATGAGTTGAATCCATTTCCTATTGTAATGTGGTTGGGGCTCAAGGGCCAATGAGAAGGATGTCTTATCCTCTTCATCAGAATTCTTATTGGGTGGAGAGCGTTGCCTCTCCCCTTGTTTTGTTGTGACTGATTTGAAACATGGCAGATCTCCCTTGTTGTACGTGGAGCTTATGTGAAGACAAATTTTGCATTTCTCCTTAGGTCCCTTATTGTGAGATTTCCCACTTTAAGTGGATGGCATTGTAATATAAATTGTGGTGAAAATTTTCTCTATTTTGAATATGAATTTTACATTCGAATGAGAAAGATATATTCGTTAATCTATTTTGATGAAGAGAAAAGAAAGTTGTAAAAGAAGGGATTATTATTTCATTCAATGGAAGTTGATTATTTTCTAAAAAAATGTGTTACTCTTGTTTGAAATATTATTGAAAAAAAAAAATTGTTTGAAGACTAAAAAAAGAATGTATTACGAAGTATTATGTTCTCTGTGTTATTCGAAATGCATGGTTAAAAAGAAATAGGATTACATTCTTTCTTTTCACATGTTGATTGAAGGAAAGTTGAACATTGTAAATTTTGAATGGAATGAACTTAAATGTTTAAAGTATGGAAAATGAAATAGATAAATTTCCAGTTTGAAATATGTAGATCTCTCTTAGATTGTTTCAAACTTGCAAATCAATTTCAGAAAAATATATAGAGTACCCTACAACAATGAAAGAAAAAATGAAACTTTAAAATGAACTAAGGATGAAAAAATCACATCATGAAACAATTGCATTGCCCTAGTAATTTATTCAGAACTCCAGTAATCAGGCAAGAGGCATAATAATGCAGTTTCACAGAAAAGAAAAAATAAATGTGTATTGAAATCTCAACCTTTATCAATTAATCCTTGCAATCCATTTGAAATATTTCAAGTGTGTTTCTCCATGCCTGTTTGGTGTGTTGAAGAAGAAGAAAAAGGCAGATTAGAGCAATTCTGGTAGTTGAAAATGTTTAGTTCACATTTTAATGGTAGAAAAGACATCTTCTTAAATTTCACCTATATAAATTTGTTTAAAATAAGGTTTTTTCTTCCTATGCAAAGAGGAGTTTGATCCCTTTCCAAAAAGTCCTCATTTTCTCAAATCTGAGCTTCCAATCGAAAGTTATGGCCTTCTGAAATTTTTGCTTCGTTTGGTTTCAAAAAGAACTAACTGTCAAAAAAGGAGAAATTTTTGTAAATCAGATCTGTAGGCCCGAAAATTACTTAGGGCATTTTTTGTAAAAATAAAAAAAAATCATAAGTTCCTCTATGGCCACGCAGTCCCACATCCTTCGCTTATATATATATAGATATACGTCTGTGGCTTCTTTAAGAGTTGACGGAGTCGCGGATGGTTTTAAACCTTATCGCCTTTGGAAAAAAAAGGTTGGCAAAAAATCTTAAGTTTCCCCGTCGGCCCGCCTTCCCACAGGTCACTATTGGACTAACACGTGGCTTCACTAGATGTCGGCGGAGGCGCAGATTATTTTTTAAACTTCACACTTTTTAACACAAAAGCCAACATTTCTAAGTTTTCCCCGATGGTCTACTTTCCGCTTGTAGCTTTTGGGCCAGACACGTGGCATCTCTAGGCGTCGGCGGAGGCGCAGGTATTTTTAAACCTTTTCACCCTTTCAACAAAAAGAGTTAAAATCCAAATTACCTCCGATGACCTGCCTTCTCGCCTTGGCTTTAAAATGTGACACGTGTCCCTTAAAGCTTGGGGCAAATTTTCTTCCCTCGGCACGAAGCCCCGTTGCGGGCTCGCGCGCGCACAAATCAAAATTACACTTTTTAGCTAAAATCGTAAAGTTTCAAATGTTCCCCCCAGGTCCGCCAGTCCGAAACCTTCCCCAGGCCTGCAAACCAACCTTTGGGAAAAATTTCCTCCCCAGGCCTGTTGGCCTGTAACTTAAGAAATATGAGGAGTTAGGAGGACTTCTTTATATCATTGCAAAGGGGAAGAAATTTTCTATCTAATGGAAATATTTTCACAAAATATTAAGTGCATAAAATATTTGAAAAATCATGTTGAAGTTAAAATATGAGTCTGAGAGTGGGTAATTGGGAAATTACCCCTCTTTAACTTAAACGTGTAACTCTAAAGCATGGGTTGACCTTTTTAAGGGGTCACGTAGGGGATAAGATAATGTTTTTTCATCCCATGTAAATAAGAACCTTGGTTATTGTTTGGACCGAGTGATCTTAGAAACCTTGGGAATTAAATTGCTTTGGCCCCTTTAATCCTCTAAAATTAATTAAGGAATATTTAACTATAGTGTTAATTCAATTATTTATTAAATTAACACCTAAGAGAACCTTAACTATGTTTGGATTAATTATACTCATTACTTTTATAATGTGGATCTAATGTTTTTTACAATGGAAAATTTTCATTTATCAAATTATAATTGACTTTAAATCTTTGGTGTGACAATTGTTGCTTGAAGCCTGGTAGTGGACTCTAATATTTTTATTTATCGTATTGTAAAAAATGATCTTAAGAAACGAATATGCTTTGATGATTTCGATAAGAAAGAATGTTATAATTAGTTATATAACAACTAAATTTGTTTTTTATTGTCTGCCACAACATAAAAAATTTGCACTCAATAATAGTTCATAGTAGTGATGCAAGTGCTCCACAGATAACCATAGTTGAAATGAATGTGATAATGCAAGGTAGGATCATTACATAGAAAGTGCCCTTTCTGATCACTGAAAACCACTTTGTCATGTTAAATTTAAGCTAAGTTTTATTTCTTCAATTAACATATAATTCGTTCTTCAACAAGACAAGTTTAGTTTTGGCATGAGGTTGACTGGGATAACTTATTTACTGAAAAGAGAGAAATTTAACGAACCAATGTACTGCTCAATAATATAAATTATTTCACTATTGGTAATATGTTATTGTTTTAGGTTTCAAGTTGTTGTTTAATCAAAGAAAGCATCAGGTACATTGAGAAACTGCATCAAAGAGATGAGAGAGCTCAAGAAAAAGATAAATTATGATAAGAATAACCAACTTCAAAATTCCATGCCATCCTTGAAAGATCTACCAAGTCATTGAAGATCAACATTTTTATATACAAACTACAGATATTTATAGAGACAAGTACATCTAATTCTTTCATTCCATGTATATGTAAGTTAAGAAAGAATAAAAGATCAAAATTGAGAGTTTATATTAGGGGTTTTATGTTTTTATTTTCCAATGTAATCTTCTTATTATTGTGTGGTGTTCGGTTAAAACTTGTACAGATGATCTCATACAGTTGAGTTGATATTTACGAACGGAACTTAAAAAATCTTATGAATGAGATGTTTGCAATAATGTGAGTGTGCTAGAGGCTAATGATTCTCTTTTGTTATTATTTGTGAAAATAACAATCAAAAGGTAGTAAATAGTCTATTGGTTAATGATTCCTTTTTATTGGTACTTTTGGATTTCCCACCTTCAATTGGTGTCCTACGAATAGTAATTGATATTATTTGTTATACATATTAACACTACTGGATTTTGATATGGAAACTAAATTGAATAAGTTTTTTAACAAAGTCAATCAATATATTTTAGAAAAAAATATCATGTGTTTAAAATAGATAATTGGCTAGTTAAAAACCAAAGGTTTAAAGGAAGATTTAGTATAACCCTAGTGAATTCAATAAATTTAAAATTGTGACTACGCACATACATATTTAAATTAACTACACATAATTTGTGAGTGTACCAAAAAAATAAGATGATGAAATATTGTAATGCCCCGTTCGAGGCAGAGATATTGATTAGGTCTGGGTGCAGTGGGACAGATATGACGAGACTGTAGCTACATGGGAGGATGTTACATTATTGTAGGTTTACTTCCAAGAGGAAGTCGAATCTAAGGGGAGGGGGATGTAGTTCCCACTTCCCATTAACACCTTTTGATACTGATCTTGATATTGTTGATTACATTATGGACATTATTATGGTTTTGATTTAGTATGATGTTAGATGTTGGACCATGGATTATTGTTGATCTGATTTAGTTATGATGCATGATGATTATTAGAGACACTTCATAAGTGGATGATGATATACTATTTGACACGGATATATTATGAATGTTGTTTAGACATGTGATGTTTGGATATTGTGAGTAGACCTAGAAAATAGACATTATATGATGATGATATAGTTGTTGATATAAATTATAGGTGATATTGTTGATTGCCTTGATGTTGTTGTGATTCATATGTATAGATGAGTTTGTGATTATATTTATATCATGTTGGATGTTCTGATATGGCCACGAGGCCGAAGGAGGTGTTTGCTTTTTTTGTAGGTTAAACTATCACAACAAACATCGGAGGATTGGAGACCAACCACATTGGAATTCTAGATGAATCCAACAAGGTCACCATGACAACATGTTTTGTGTGTGTATGTTGTTTTTGTTAGGAATTCCCATGGGGGGATTACCTTTGAATGTGACCAAGGGGATTTATGTATTTATTAATGTGGTTTCTTTTATTAATATTTGCATGTGTTTATTTTTTGGTGCTTTTACCCTTTTTCATTAGTTATTAAATGTTTTGTTAATGGAATAATCATGTTGTTAAAATAAACAAATCAATATGTCATAAGAAAGTAATTAGTGAAGTGGTTGGCTTTTGTATTAAATGTTGTAAGTATGTGTAAGTGATGTGTAAGTTTACTTCTGAGTGTGAAACACTCCACCTTCTTAGAAATTTGAATTTGTCCTTGGAGGCTTGTGGGACAAGTAAAACTTGTCCCATACCTCTTAATTTTATTTACCAACCATACCTATGGTTGGAGGGTTGAATTTAGACCTTCTTTATGCATTTTGATATGACTAATTGTAAGTTTTAATTGCACTTTTCTTACATTTTATTAAATTCAGTCCTTATTGGTTGTGGGATTTTTGGAGTGTGTAAGTTTATTGTCATATTATTCACCCACCTCTTTATTGTGCATTAGAGAATGAATTTGAATTTTTTGTTGGAGTTGAGGATGTGTGATGTGGCATCCTACATTGATCCACCTCATCTTCTTCTCTTCCCTCTTCTATAAAATTATAACTCCTTGCTTTGTTTTGGGTTGTTGAACATTTTGCATACTTCCTTTTGGGTGAAATTTTGCAGTGTGGAGCTCTTGCTTTTGGAAGGAGATTAGAGACCTTTGCATGCTTGTTGGTTGTTGATTTTGGACTATATTTTGGCATTGGAAAGCTTGTTGTTTTGGAACTTAGACAACTCCTTCATGGAGAGGTAAGATCTTGGCTCTTGAAATACTCTTTTTCTTTATGAATGTACATGTTATTGTGTGAATTTTTTAGCATGTTTGTGGGTTGTTTGGGTAGACTACCTAGGAATGGTGTAGGAGAAGGCTATGGGGAATCCATGTGGGGGGGCATAAGGGAATGCCAGTGGCATCAGAATTCATGTGGAGGGATTTGGGATTGGGTTTATGCCTTGGAAAAGAAATGGCATTGCATTTCTTACTTTGTGATGGGCATAAGGAAATTTGTGGGGGGGAATAAGTAGGGATTGTGGGGGGCATAAGGATATATGGGAGATGTTTTATATTGGCGATCTGTTACAGGTGGATACCCGATTCCCATTGGGAGTCATAAGCAGCTTCCCCCATAGTTCCTTGCTCCTTTGGCTTGCTTGATGGAGCCTTAGTCTTGTTTGTATGTTTTAATGTAGTTGTAAACTACATTCTTTTTTGAAATGTGTTTAAAATATGAAAATGTTGCATGTGTGTTGTGGAAGCATTGTTGCCATGGGTTGAATCACATATTTTATTGCATTATGGTTGGGGCTCAGGGGCCAATGAAGAAGGATGGCTTCTCCTCTTCATTGGATGTCTTGGTTGGGTGGAGAGCATTTCCTTTCCCCTGCCTTTGTTGTGATCCAAAAGGAGAAAAAAAATTTGTTGTTCTGGAGCAGAGGAGAAAGACAGTTTAGCAATTCCATGTGAAATGAAATTTCATTGTAACCTTTCCCACATTTAAGTGGATGATTTGTATATTATTTGTAATGGAAAGATACTTTGTATTAAGCTATGAAAGTTATGTATTCCAAGTTGTGAAAGAGGTATACTCTGTTCTAGTCATCTGAAAGAAAGAAATTGGAAATTTGTTATTTGCATTCAATGAGTTGAAAGATATAAAGTTGTATTGGTTTTTGAAATCAATAAAGGATTGCAATAATTTTCTTCAATTTGCATTGTTGCATTGAAATTGATCATCAATTTGTGATTTGAAACCTCTGTTTGGAAAATTGAAAGAGGAATACATATGAAGGAAATATATGGAACTCCATTATTTTGAAATATGTTAAAATTGGAAATCAGACCTTGCATTTTATCTGCTAAATGGTTTTTTTGTATCAAATAAATGTCTTAGGCTGGAATGGAAATGAATCTCCATATTTGGAAGATAAAAAATGATAAATATCCCTTTTAAATCTAATCTTTATTTTAAATTTTAAAACTGGTAAATACTTCTCTAAAATGCATAGTTCAAACCTACAAACAATAATCAACATTGAAACATTAAAATATAGCATGCTATGTTAGCAATGTACTCAATTGGGCTAAAACACTTAGTGAAAAATCCTTCAAACATTGCAAAATCAGGTCAAAACCTCTTACAGTTGTTTTTTTGTCAAGAGATGTACAACTTTAATTTGCAACTCAATTAAACCAATTGAATCTTGAAAAATTCCTCCAATTGAATCTTGAAAACTTCCTGAAATACATCTAACAACATTTCCCCATGTTTGTTTGACATGTTGAAAGTGAATGAACGAAAAAATTGAACAAAATTTATAAGTTAAAAATTTACCAGTCTACTCTGTTAAAACCTGCAGAACATTTTTCTGAATTTGACACCTTAAACTTCATAAAAATATAAAATTGATTATTTATATGCAATGAGGGCTTTAATATATTTCCAGAAAGTCCTTGTTTTCCCAAAACTGAGCTTTCTATCAAAAGTTATGGCCTTTTGAAGTTTTACTTCATTTTGGCTTCAAAAGAAAAAAAAATCTAACTATCAAAAGAAATTTTAGAAAAATTTCCCCCGTGGACCCGCTGCCCCATTGTTTCCCTCGATTTTATTTCGCAGGAAAAAATTTTAAACTTAACCTTTTAAAAAAAAATTGGAAAAATTTTCCAAATTTTCCCTGCCACTCCGCCTCTCTATCGGCCCGCAGCCAATTAGAAACCACCACGTGGCCTCACGAGGCAATGGTGGAGGCGTGGCACCTTTTTCAACCTTAGCACTTTTTAAATTTTTCTTGGGAAAATTTTCTTAGTTTCCTCCACCTCCCCGCCAGCCCGCGGTCAATAGGGTGATGACACGTGGCGTCATCTAGGATAGGCAGAGGCGCACGGGAATTTTTTCCCCTTGCATTTCCAAACCCAAAAGTCTAAAATTCTGATGGGTCCCTGCAAGTCTATTTTCCCCGCGCAAATCAGATCTTGACATGTGGCACCTTGGGCATCGGCAAAGGCATGGATCAATTTGATCCCTTAGCATTTTGCGACCCAAAAGGCTTAATGCCTTAAATCTCTCTGACAGCCGGACTTCTCGCCAGAGCTTTCTCAAGCCGACACGAGTCCTCTACGAGCCCGCGAGCACATGGAGGAAAATCACGCTTTTGCCCCGAAAAGGAAAAAAATTCCAAAACTCTTCCCCACTCCACCGACCCATGCAAGGAAAAATTTTCTCCCTTAGGCCCGCAAGCTCGCCCTTGGGAAAATTTTCCTCCCAAGGTCCGTCAGCCCATAACTTGAGTTTTATGAGGAGTTAGGAGGACTTCTTTATATCATTGGAAAGGTGAGGAAATTTCCCATCCAATGAGAATGTTTTAGGGAATTTTTGAATGCATTACTTTGATAAAAATCAGGTTGAATCTTCTAATCCTATTGGATGGTAGGGTATGGTGAGAAATTACCCTCTTGACGTTTTTAAACCTTCTAACACTAAATTTGACCTTATGACCTTTAATAAATGTTGATCTAAGAAAATATAAGCTAGTAGTTAGAATCGATCTTGAATCTTTTTATCATCTCTGTTGTCTTGTATCAAGGTTGTAAACACTTTCAAAAAAAAATTATTCCATAATTTTTCTAACTATTCTTAGGTTGTTCTTGGGATTCAAGTGGGTTGTTTTAACGTGCATTATAATTCTATCCTCCATGCTGACCGTATACACCCCTTGTATTATTATTTTTATTATTTTGACCTGTTGACCATTAGTGGAGAGTGTGCTTGGTACGCGAGTTGTTGGGATAGAGACTTTTATTTAAAATTTGGTCACCTACCTTCCTTCCATTTTCTTTATATTCATTTAGTCATCATGCTTGGCATGGGGTCTTTGGATTCTTTGTTTTAGTGTGTTTTTTCTAGAAAGTAGGTGCGTGAAGAAGATTAGTGGCCCTATCGTGCCTTTAATGCCTTAAAGGAGACGTACCTTGTGCTAAGTTTTGTCCTGTTTCCCTAATTGGAGGTTGACTGCATTCTTTCCAACAACACAGGTGTTGCGTAGATCTTGTTTTTTTTTAAGTATTAGAAACATTCTTGTAATTTCATTCACAAACAGATGCCCATCATGTTGTTTTCCACACCCAACCTATGTCATTAGTAGCTTGGATCAAGAGAGGACGCCTAGCAAGATAAAGAAAATTAGAGGAAGATTGTGATATGTTTTAGCAGCAAGGGACTGGTGGACATCTCTGTAAATATCGGAAGCTTAACAGGCATGTTAAGCACTACCATTTTTAACATTTTCTAAATTTAATAATCTCCTAAAACGAGATGATCTCTATTCATGAAATAATATTTCTCCCTGCCTTTATTTTTTGTGGCATCAAATTAAAATATTTCTATGCCTTAATTATGGTAAGAAATTGTTGTAACCGTGAAACTAGGTTAGGAGGGGTAATTCATTTTTTTTTTGCTAATTTGAAATTGTGCCTGTTTCTCATAGTAAGAGAACTATTGGCTAAATGCGTAAAACAAAAAAAAGGGGGTCTAGAAAATATTTTGTTGATAGAGCTTTCTTTTTGGGATTTTTCATTAGTGGAAATCTATTTTGTTTTGTTGGTCGTTAGTATTACCCTGCATATGGTTATGGGATGTGATAGTGGGATCTTGCACTTACTCTATAAAGTTGGGTTAAATACCCATGTAGATTCCAGATGGATTGTGGTTTTTGTTTCCTTCTTGACTCATGGTATCTTCCTCGAATAGATTTTTCAAAGGAATTATGGATATATTCATAAAATATTAACATTTACAAATATTTTTATTCATTCCTTACTATGGTATGAAATCCGAATGGCTAAGTTCGGATAGGTGTAGGAAGTGTTACATCCACCCATTTTGGGATTATGGCATGCATATGAAATCAGGTGTGTATAGTTAGATTTCAGTCGCCCTTCATATCTTTCTTGATGCTCTCGGCCTTCAAGGTTATGGTTCCTGAACCTGGCTGGGTGTAGAACATTTATATGGGGTCATATGAATTTATATTATTACCTAGCTGGGATTTTGATTACTATATTAAATGGAGCATTGATTTCAAGTCATTGCGTAGTTTCTTTTTGTTCCTTGATAAGCCTTGAATTTATCTGTGCTTTAATTGGTAAAGAGGATTCGTGGCTTGGGGAGGCTAGGAATTATTGTTCAGTCAAACCCAATATTTTTTTTAAACTTATCTTTCTCTTAGGGACCGTTGTGTAAAATTATTGAGCGAGATCGAATCGTGAGGACCCCAAGTCAAATGGGGTGGTTTAGTTGAATCTTTGTTTTTGTAAATCAAACGATGAATTGTTGTTTTGGTTCATTAAAAAGGAACGAATTGGTTCGGTGTTGATTAAGGAAAGTTTGAGGGTTTTAAGATAATGTGCATTGATTGGTGTACTAAATTTATGGACAGAATATTGATTGTGGTTATCATTTCATTATCTATTTAGGTTATTTGAGTTCTAATTTCAATACAAAAAATAACTTCATTGTTTTAGTAAAGGAAAATTGTATGTTGTCTAATATTCTAATGCCTAAATTTTATAGATAAGCAAAATTTGGATGTTTGGTGAATAATTCATACGGATTGGTGTGAGAGTTGATGATTTATTTTTTTTGTGTCTAGTTGGATCCCTATCATGATTATTATTTAGGTCAAGGGTATAGTAAAATATATAATACGCATGATTACATGATTGAGATTTCTATACGGCCATCCTTTTTTTTCTAACTCCTAAGGATATGTTCCTACTTGGTTATAAGTAAAACCTTGTTGCTTTTGGGATATTGTTGTTATTGGAAGCTTATGACTTCTTACTAAGATAATATGGTGAAGATGTTTTTTTTAATTCTTAAAAATTTAAGTAAGCAGATTTCAATCATATAATCCACATGATTACATGATTGAAAACCCCTTACACTCGTCATGTTATTGCTAACTCTTAAAGTCTTTGACCTTCTTGATCGGTTGTTATAGTTTTGTGGAATAGAGACAGTAGTCTTTTTGAAATGTATGGCTTCCTTCTTAGCAGCTTGGTAGAGACTTCAATTTTTTGTCTTAAGAAGTAGATTAGTGGATAGAGCCCCATTTTCCCATTTCTTAGAAATAGAATCTTTCTTTTCATGATATTTTTAAATGTTAGCATATTGTTTTCAATGTGTAGTCTTATCATTCTTAGTTCTCACGAACTGACTCAAGTTAATACTTGTGCAGATGGATTTTGTGGGTTGATAAAGGAAATATTTGTAAAGGTCTCATGAGTCTGTGTTATGAAGTTCCTTGTATGAACGTCTAATGTGTTGTAAATCTTGGAATGATGCTTGTAAAGGAGTTTGGAAAGCCTCTTGCCTTGGTTTTTCTGTATTTGTGAAATAAGGTTGTCTTATCCTTTTGTAGAAAAACTTGTAATTATTATTGTGAGAAATAAAACTCCGTAATCACCTTGTTATGTATTTTTTTTATAATATTATAACAATCATGAAAATTGTGTACCGTGACCTGACCAATCGTGTCACTTTCTTGTGCTCATTCAATGTTCAACAAAATCTCTTAACACCCTTGTTTTGCGTGTCATGTTGAATAGAAATATTATACCCTTGTTTTTTTCTCTCGATAATTAATGGTGAATTCTTCTTTCGAGCCATAATAATTTCTTGTATGATAACCCTCCTTGGTCTTGACATCAATGTAATTCTAGTCATAATCAATTGGGTTGGAAATCCCAATAAAAGTTAATCAAAAATATAAATAAATAAACAAATGAATTAATGTATAAACAAGTAAGATATAGGAATTGGTGATCTCGTGGATAAAATCTCGAGCTTTAAGTGGAAGAATAGGAACTATCTACTTGTGTAAAAAGGAATTACCTTCCACCCCTAAGATAAATTGATAAACCTTACCCTTATGGTTATGAAATGATAGATGATATTAAAGTGTAAACAATATTTAACTCTTGGGAGATCCCTACGTCTTAGTAAGTAGGGGGATTGGATTAGGAACCATAAGTCTGGTTCATCGTTTTTGAAACCTAGTGGTATTATTTTTGTCATACTTAATCAAACAAAGCCTAAATGAAATTTTAACCATTCTTGATAAATTCTTAGTCTTAAAAAAAACTGGTTATAACTAAAGAGATCATGATGATGAAATAAATTTTACCTTCTCACTATAACCTTTTCCATAGTGCATTGTAGCCTTCTCTTAAGTGTGGTTATTTGTTGACCCTTGCACAAGCAAGTTGTTGATCTGAACCTAAAATGGTACCTCCCTCGATTGGAGATTACACCCGTCTCTTTGTGCAATAGAAGTTGAAATGGGATTTTGTAGCTTGTGTTGTTTAGGATAACCTTGTGGGGATTGGTTTTCCCCACCTCCTTTTAGCGTTAATCTAATAACTAATTAAACAAAAAAATTGTATTATTAAAGAGGATCCTCATTCAGAAAGTTTAATCCAAAGCCTATGTCTCTAGCATAACAGAAAAGGAATCTAACTTTTTAAGAAGAATTATACGGTTCATTAAATGAATCTCATAGAATGTAAGTTAACGATTGAAGATCGTGTTTCAGTAAAATAAATAACGTTAAGAAGATTTTCACCGTGGCATGCCCTAACCTTAATTATGTCATGTCTTTTCATAAAGGAGAGTGTAGGGTTCATGATGGGCGTCATATTCTCCTTGTACCTAGGTGGTTAAGGTTGTGTCAAGTCTTTCGAGATTTAGTTGTAGAGATTTTGATCACCTATAGTGTTGTTATATCTTCAAGTAAGTCAAAACAAAAGTTGTCTGAGTATTGCAATGTTGTTGTTGGGTGTGTTTTAAGCTAGCGTTACACATATTCTTATATAAATCCAACAATGGATTGAAATAATTATTTCTAGAGATTAAACTATTCTCTCTTCTTAATATATGTTTCACTTCAACCCTTTCTTCGTTAATATAGATTTACTCTGTTTACGTGTATTCACAAATACTATAACACAAACTCATTATTTGATTGTTAAAATAATATATTTTTAAATTAAATATATGATTATATATTTGTACACACTAATGGGAAAGATAATTAGCGTGGAATAAATAATAAGTGAATAAGTGTGTGAGAAGGAAATTCAGGATAAGTAACTATAATTTTTTTAGAAGATAATTATTACAGAATAAATAATAATTGTTTACCACATAAATTTATAATCATAAATAACTATAATAATTTTTATTGATCTATATTATTTTTCGTGTGTGTGTGTGTGTGTATACTTACTTAGGTTAGTTTTTACTTTTAGATTTATTTTTAAAAATATATTAAAAAAATTATTTATAATTAAAATTTAATAAATACAATTCTATATTTTAAAAAAATACAAATTATATTTAGTTCATAACAAACCTTAAACATACAGAATAAAAACAAATATTTGAATTAATTAATTAAATAATTAATTAAATTTATAATATAAATGTAATTTGTATTTTCTTCATTTTTAAATGATAGTTTACATAATATATTTAGTAGATAAAAAAATTGAATTTTTTTTAAATATTTAAATTAATTTTTTAAATATAATAATATTATTTATAAATAAATGTAATTTATATTTTCTTTATTTTTAAATGATGCTTTAAATGTATTCTATAACGATTATTTAAATGCGTTAAATAGTGTGTGTTTTATATCTATTTATAAGAATTGCTTTAATGTGTTTTATATTATAATAAGATGATTAAGATTGTTTAAATGTGTTGAATGGTATGTGTTTTAAATGTATTTTATGATTCTTATACATTGTAGGTATGGCTCGCCCACAATTGAATTTTGAAAATGAAGAGCAACGAAGATAATATCAAAGAGAACGTGCCCAACAATATCAATTGAAACGGCGTGAACAAATGACAGAGAAACAAAAACACTATTGGAATGCGAATGAAAGAGAAAGATATGTAAAACGCAAGGCAGAAACCAACAATCGGAGGTGAACTCACATCTGAGATGAGAATGAAATCTTGTTGAGATATATTTCAAAACTATACATTTATTTTTTCAACATGAGTTGTACATGCTTGTTTCTCCACATATGTGTTATATTTGTCATGAGAGTTACCTTGGAATGAAGATACATCGAGCGCCTACAGGTCCTGTATATGTAAAATATGTAGAGAAGAGGAATGTATCAATTGATTTTCTTAAGCTAATAAAATGGATCATAGACCCCAACCACGTGAACTTAAAAACTTGACAGAAGTGGAAAAATTCTTAATGACCCATATGAAACCAATTCTAAAACTGACACATGCAACAAAAGGTCAATACAAATACAAAGGTCGTACCATTTGTTTTCCACAAGAACTCAAGGAAATTGCAAAAGTTCTAGCACATCATATTTCATATCTTCCAATTGTAATAGTACAAAGAAAAAAACAATTTGGAAGTACTTACAACTTTACTATTAATAAGGAAAGAGTATATACCACACTAAGATATAACTTTAAACATGGTAAGTTTTATTGGTACGTGGAGATTGATGACTTAGTGTTAAAAGATATCCATCCATTATTGATATAAATGTATTTGAAAAATTGAACTCTATCCAGATGGTGTTCAATAATGATTTAAATGAATATGTTTATCCACGGCTAATACTTGAGAAAAATGAAGGGAATTTTGTAGATCACACATCATCGATGGCCACAAAACCATCAAATTAAATGAGAGAGATGGAATTAATTCATGTTTGGGTAAACAATGCAAATTTAGAATCTAATGAACTAATTAATTAGCCACAAATTGGAACATATCCATTGAATGAATATCCAATACACTGAAAAATAACTTAAACTCAAAGAAAATAAATTCTCTTCTTCGTTATTGAATAATTAAATACAATGTACATCTTAAATAAGAAAACAACCCCCAACTCGAGTTTTCATGCAAACTCTAACTAACTTTAATTAAATCTACTCTAGGTGGTGAAATTTACTATTTTTAGTAGTTTACTAGAACTTGTTATTTTCGGTAGTTTACTAGAACAAGATTTACTCTTAGAGGATATTCTTGTCTCTTTTCATGTATATTATAATACGGGAATTCAAATACCCTATGCCTCTCTTCACCACATCTATATAGAAAAAATGGTCTTTAGGGAGCCTCCCATCCTCTGCCGACAGCATATCTTCTGCCCCTAGGAAATCCCTTACCTCTTTGCATATTTGGAATATTTTATCTCGTATCTTCTTGCTTTTCCACTCCACGAGGTTGTTCTCCTCTACCTTTATTGAAACCAGCTGTCCCCAAAAGGACAATGATTCCCCCCTATTCATCTCAAGTGATCTCCTAAAACTTTATTAGTTTTATTTTTATTTGGCCTTTAATGCTAGTTGATAGGCATCATCCATGCTCTTGATCTTGTGCATGCTTAGCTCATCTTGAATAGAAAATTTTAATCCATTTGCATACCTTGCAGCCATTTTTTCCTCAGTTTCTTCATGCTTTATGTGTATGGATAACTTGTAAAACTCATTTTTGCATTCTTAAATGGTTTTTAAGTTCTCTCTGAGGTTCTGAAACCTCCTGTAAAGTGTTTGTGCATAATCTATAGGGAGAAATTTATATTTTAGATTCTTATCCATCTTACTCCAGGTATTAATCATTTCTTTCCCCTTTCTTGACCACTCTTTTTGTAGGTGATCCCACCATAACATAACATGACTTTTTAATTTCATGCATGGAAATTTTACCTTCTTTACCTCTAACATAACCTTCCACTAAAAAATAATTACCATGCTAGTGAACCAATCTATTATCTCCTCTGGTTTTAGGCTACCTCCATATTCTGAAACATCAACTCTTATCCCATCATTCTTTCCTTCTAATGCTCAAAGAATCCTTTCTTAAAAAGCTAAGGGTGGTCCTTGTGCTTCCTCATCTTGACAAAATTATTCTTCAATTTTTTTATATCCACCTTGATTTTCTTTATGGGATATAATTACAGTAAGCTTAGTAAATTTCCTCTACAGATCTTGCATGTTTCTATTCATCTAGGTAATAACACCTCATCTTCCTCTTCCTCTTCCTCTTCCTTTTCCTCTTCCTCTTCCTCTTCCTCTTCCTCTTCCTGTCATTTTTTTTTTCTCCACAAGACTCGAACTTACTCTGATACCAGATAATGTAGACAAACGTTAAACACGACCTCGATACACTGCCAAAATACCTTAAAATTAAAGAAAAAAAAATTCTTCTTCATTATTGAATAATGAAATACAATTTGTCTTAAATAATAAAACAACTCCCAACTCGAGTTTCCATGAAAACTCTGACTTCAATTAAATCTACTCTAGGTGGCAAAATTTACTATTTTTAGCAGTTTACTAAAACTTATTATTTTTTGTAAGTTCACATGGCCACAAAATATTCCACTTACTTTCTACATGCCTATATTAGAGTAATTTCCAACTTTTTAACCTACTATGCATGCAATAGACTAAAAATAATTAATGCCCAAATATAGGGAAAAATCAAATTGAAACTTAAATCCTGATTTTCGGCCCCTAGATGGTGGATTTCTGGCCTGAAAAATCATCGAAAATGACTCTAACCACCAAGGTCAATTGACTAGTGCATTTTTCTCGTCTAAAAAAAAGGTGTCAAAAAAACGGACTCAAAGGGACATCTAGATGAAAAGTTATGACCATTTTAAGTTTTTGTTAAAAAAGTGTAGAAGAATATGTGACAGAAGGTTTACTTGACATGGATTTTCCAACTCTTTGCTCTGATGGAAGGTGCTATTTTTTATAACCATGACTAAAGAGAAAACATCTTTATGAAAAATTTAAACATATGATACATTATCAAGATAAATGGTTTGGGTCACACCCTCAGTTTAGATATCTTGCAATGAATAGGATAATGCGAAATTATTCTCAAAATTTGTCATACATATTTGTAAAGAAAATCCTTCAATAATTACCCATTACAATAAATGATTTATGTGAACACATGGGTAATATGTCATAATCTCATCTTGCAAGTCAATTGATGTGATATGGAACTAGATAACGTAGAACACATATCTATAGGGTAAAGTGTCGTGTATAATTAATTGATCTTTTGCATCAAGTCAGTAACATGCATCAAGGAGATGTACACCAATGAAAGATACAAGTAACAAATTTTTAAGCATGATTTTAGATAAGAAAAATATTCAAAATGCTTTTAAATAATATAAATCTGAATTATTGTATCTTATTTTCAGGTATGAGATAATCTAAGGTCACATCCATGCTTGAGGAACACATTGATTATTAATCAAATAGATCATGAAAATTACTGTGAATAATTAGTTAATTAAGTGGAGCATCATACGATGTGTATAAATGGGGCATGTCTACGTAAAAAAAGAAGAAAGAAGGTTTGTCGGTAAGATTGGTAGTTATTCTAAATTGTATTGAAAATTTATTTTTACAAGTCTAATAACATAACATTATATGTAATGCATGTAGATCATGAAAGATTAAAACTATATGCAGACAGTGAGACAGAAGATAAAAAAATATGAACTAAAATTAAATGAAGACCATGTCAACACTCATACCCATTTTGTGTTATAATCATAGCATGCCAATATTGATTGGCAACCCTTTCTTTCAAAACATGGATTAATCAATTACATTGCAAATAATTTTACAAAGGAAGAGAAATGTTCATAAATATATCAACAAATGTTTATGTGTCTTGTGTCAGAGGAGTTACGAAGATCTTGAGGGAATCCATGAGCATCAACACATTTCACTCAACCGCGGAATAGTGCACCTTCAAATATCCAAGCAAGAACTCACCCATGGGAGCAATGTGCATGCATTCAGGGAAACATGGCTCAAAAATCCATACTCCATTCCATTCCATTGTATTTCTCAAGATGAAAGGGTGTACATATAGTAGTGGGGTGTGTAACTCCCTCACAAATATAGTCATCAAGAGGTGGGAGTTACATTCCTGGAATAGTCGGTCAAATGTAACTCCTATGACGGTCTATAACTTGTATAAGGCCATAATGACACCCTAGGACACCTAAGCATGGTGAATCACCTATGTGGAGGAATCACATGTACTTAAAATATATGCATGGTAAATATCCCACACCAACACCCCCCTAAAGCATAGCTTAGATGGACACATAGATGAAATAAAGGAGAAGTGGGTCCTGAAAACAAGCCTGATAAGGTACCCACGTACAAGAAACTCTTGAAAATTGGAATAAAAGGAGAAAACCCAATGGGAAAAAAACTACCCCCAAAAGAGAGACAAGTCCACTCTCTAATCTAATAAACATGCAAAATATGGGTCCCAACCACAGAAGATCCTGTAAAGTTACCCATGTACAAAGAGGCAATCTCTCAGAAAGAAGAAGAAGAGAAAAGAAGAGAGAGACAAGAGGAATGTAGAAGATTCCATGGATGGATCTGAACCCTACAGCTCTAGGAGGTCTCCTAGAAGAATGTCGATCATGAGATCCTCTTCCTCTAGACTGAAGAAGAGCCACCCACACCAAAATGTGTGCCTACCCTTAGGAAGGACATAAATGACATGTTGGAAGTCCACCCACTTCGTGAAGGAAACTAAAGGCAGTAGCACGAAGAACTCTAAGTCTGGTCCATGAAAGTGTGACATAGGTCTAGCAAGAGAGTGCCAATGAACTGAAGATAATGCCATGTGTGTAGAATTGTCATAGTGAAGAAGAGGAACACATATAGAAAGGATGTCCAACTAATGTGAAGGAAACAAAACATCCCCCATAGCAGAAAATGGATCCACAAGCAAGGGTGGATCAATGAAGGTCTTCAGAAAAGTGGAAGTGGTAAGAGTCTTAGAAGGGGCACTCCCAACAACGAAGATGATGAACTCCTCTAAAATACTTATATATGGATGAGGAACCTATAGTATATCACAAGTGAACTCTACCAAAAGATGACTAAGGTCAGGCAGATACTCGTCCCAATTAGGGGGCTCAACAAATAGAAGAGTGATGTCAGATAGGTATGAGTCATCCAATGAAGGTAGAGGAGTGAAAGGGGCCTCACACTGAAAGTGGAAAGGAGGTGGGTGTGATGATTATATAAAGCTGAGAAGGATACTGATCGATATCTGATGAGATGGGAGTGGTGACAACACTCTCTGGAATAGTGAGAGAAAGAGGAGAGCAGTCCTCTGCAGTACTCTCAGCATCAAAACTGGGAGTACAATCCTTGTCATCATAATAAGAACCAAGAAATTTTTAGTCAGCCAAACTACCATCACACGAAGAAAATGAGGAGACAACTAGATCAAAAGCATCCATAATAATGGCAGTATGTGAAGGGTCTCCATAGAGGGACTGAAAGATGCTCCAGATACGGTGGGGAGGATCTGAGTCTGCCATGTAAAAGTGGAGAGGTATGGAGACTTGTATCATCATGTGACCAAAATCATGGTCAGGAGTGTCAAGGAAGTCCTCAACACGACGATGATCAATGGGTGAAGGAACTGGCCCAATAAAGAAGTGTGAAAGACCCATGTGGGCGAAGTAACGTTCCATGGAAGCACACCATGCTGAATAGTTATCTCTCCCAGTAAGAAGTGGTAGAGGCTGTAAAGCGATCCTATGATGCTCAATTCTAGAAAGAGCACCCTCCATGATGTGGAAGCAATAAGTGCAAGGTGCACTAATGCAATACGTCAAACTTGGCTGATAATGCATCTGTATGTGGTACAAAACCTAAGAGTACTAGTAACCCCCCTAGAATGTGACACTTTATAAAGTAGTGTGTTTACAAAATTGAAAATGACATCACGTAATGTGTGAAAAATCATGCAACGTTGACTGAAGAATCACTCAAAACCAAGAAACAAGTCAAAATTTATAGCAAGAAAATGATTCCCTTGACTGATGGAAAATGTCAATAGGCTTTGCAAACATTAAAAAAGTGCCTGAAATGGGTGCAAAGGGTGTCATGTGGGTACTCGTTGGAAATGACATCAAATTTTAGGTATGGTTTTTTTATTGTGAGGGGGGTTTAGCCTTTTGCCAACCCTTGACCTTGCCCTCTATCTTTGACACTCATAGGAAGGACATTCATTACAAGAAAAAAAGAGACCCTAAATTATTACAATGCCAAAATGTGAATGTTTTTCACTTTAAAACATTAAAAAAGGGATTATTTTTACCTTCAAATAATTCTAAAATTCCTGAGCCTAAGACTCTAAATCTAGACCTATATATGCAAGTCTCCCCCTACCAATAGAGAAAACGCTTATACAAGTTTATATACCATACAACTCATTTAAAATTTACTCACCAAGTTGGAGGCAGCTGAGTCGATCGAGCAGTGAGGACCAATGGCTGAGTTAACAGGCCATGTGGGAGGTAGCTGGAGAGGAGTGGCTTGGTCAAAGTGACCATGTTGGGAAAACTTTGAAATGGCCAGGAAGGTGTTGAGATGTGGATATTCTGAATGTTGTGATCTCCACGTGGAGTTTCTGCAAGGAAAGGACAATAGAAATGGACAATTAGAGGAACTGAAAAATAATAATAATAATATGTTTTTATAGTCCATGATGTCCGGCGGGTTTTTTTTGGGTCTACAAGCGGCTTATAGCATATAAGACTACCTCATACTCACATGCAATTGTCTACAAATTCAGCACATGAGACTCACAATAGACTTTGGTGTACAAAATTGTGAAGTAGAAGGACACACCCAAGATAGTTACACTTGAAATTTGGTGTACACCATGTCCTTAGATTGTGAAATCTGTCATGGGGATCATGATCCAAGTAGATGCTTGTTGTTATAATGTATGCTCTGTAATAACGTGTCTTTGTATTGTAATACTTATACATCTAAATCTCATGATACAAAACATTTGTTAGGTTGTGGAGCCTGTTTTCATGTGTGAAAGTGTTGAAGACTGTACACTAAGAGTATTGTACACTTTTCATGTATCCTCGCCGGGGTTTGTTTTCATGTGTGAAAGTGTTGAAGACTGTACACTAAGAGTACTATACACTAAGAGTACTGTACACTTTTAGGCGTAAATTTTGTGGCCTCGGAAAAATTACACCTGAAATATTGGGAAACGTGCTTTTCTCATATGGGTGAGTTTTTTGACCCATAGGTTTATGGGACAGGTTTTGGGCCCATGGTTTTTGATACCCACGGGTTTGTAAAAACTGATTAAGCAGTTATCTATTTATATGGTCTTATGCATATGATAGATGTACAATGCACACTGTATTGTAGATGTGTTTTGAATTCAGGTGTGAATTCTGTAGAGTTTGTCGAGCATAGCTCCAAATAGATCTGGGTATTGTATATGAAGAGAGCGGTGGATTGTAATAAAATCTAAGCAAGTGATTCTTGATGGATGTAGCCCAAATTGGGTGAACCACGTTAACTATTATCTCTTTGTGTTGTGTTATTTCATCCTACAATTTTATTTGAGATCTATAATAATATCTGCATATTAGTTTCTACTGTTGCGATTCTGTGAGGGATTATTGCTACATATTTTATCCCTTATTTCCTAACAATTGGTATCAGAGCCTGGTTTGGTTTTGCTGAAGTGTTGAATCACAGGGAAATTTTATTAGCTTGAGTGGGAGCTATGGAAGATGAAGGAAGATCTAGGGTTGATAAATTCAACGGGAAGAATTTCAGTCTTTGGAAGATGAAAATGGAAGATTACCTTTATCAGAAGGATCTTTATACTTCTGTTGTATAAGAAGATGAAACAAACCCTTGAGTATGACAGATGCAGAATGGGATTTGCTGGATAGGAAAGGCACTCGAGAAAATATGACTGTGTATTGCATCTTCGGTATTATTTAATGTTTCAAAGGAAAAGACTACAAAAGATCTAATGGATGCATCAGGGAAGTTGTATGAAAAAACCCTCTGCCTCAAATAAGATATTTTTAATGAAAAATTTGTTTAATATGAAAATGTCTAAGAATAGTTTAGTAGCAGATTATTTAAATGATTTCAATACAGTAGTGAATATGCTAGCTTCGGTTACAATATAATTTGATGAAGAAGTTAGGGCTTTATTAATTTTGTGCTCTTTACCTGAGAGCTGGAATAGCCTAGTAATGGCGGTAAGTAACTTGGTTCCAGCTAACTCGAAGTTGAAGTTTGAGGATGTTGTAGGGATGATTCTAAGTGAGGAAATGCAAAGAAAAATCTCTAGAGAATCTTCTACTTCAGGGAATGCTTTGACATTAGAAACTAGAGGGAGACAAAAGAATAAAGGAAACTATGGAAAATCAAAAGATCGGGAAAGGTCAAAATATAAGAAGCAAGATTGTATGCTAGAATTATGGAAAGCCAGGGCATGCAAAGAAGGACTGTTGGGAGCTTTGGGACAAGAAGAAACAATAGGAAGAAAATAGGGAGGTAAATGTCGCAACGGGTAATGTATGTCATGATGATTTGATTCTTTCTTTTCAGAATATTACTAAATCTTGGGTTTTAGATTCAGGGGCTTCTTTCCATGCTTCTCCACATAGGCATTATTTTGTTGATTATGTTCAAGGAGATTTTGGGAATGTTTTTCTTGGTGATGAAGATCCTTACAACATAGTTGCAAAAGGTTCTGTTCATGTTAAGATATAGAATGTGAATACTTGGCTATTGAAGGATGTTAGACATGTGCTTACAATTAATGACGAAATTTGATATTGGCAGGGCAAGTTGGGAAGTCATGGTTTGTACTGTGATATTTACAGTGGACTCTTGGAAGGGTTACCAAGGGTGCTCTTGTGGTGGTAAGAGGTAATAAGGTTGGAACCTTGTATTTAACCACTGATAACACTAATGTATTGTAATTTTATGGCTTTAAATAGTAGATACAACATTGTGGCACTATAGGCTCAGTCATATGAGCCATAAGGGCTATGAACAACATCAAGAAGAATTTTCTCTGGATATATAGAAATAGGTTTGGATTTTTGTGAAGACTGCATATAGGGGAAATAGAAGCGAGTAAGGTTTCTTAAGGTTAGACCTACAAAGAAAAGAGAGTAAGTTAGAGCTGGTGCACTCTGATGTGTGGGGGCCAGCTCAAGTATCCTCTCCTGGGGGTTCCAATTTATTATGTTACTTTTATTTATGATGCAATAAGGAAATTTTGGGTTTAGTGTATTAGAAACAAATCTGATGTATTTGACACTTTTGTTAAATGGAAAGGCCTTGGTAGAGAATGAAACAAGTCTTAAGCTAAAATTTCTCAAGGTCAGATAATGGAGGGGAGTATTGCCAGCCAATGAATTTGATGATTACTATTCTAAGAAATGGAATCCACATGCAAAAGACGGCTCCAGGAACTTTGCAGTATAATAGGGTATTAAAAAGGATGAACAAAACAATAATGGAATGTGCTAGGAGTGTGAGGTTACATGTAGGACTGCCTCTTTCTTTTTGGGTAGAAGTGGTGAGCACAACTGTGTACTTGATAAAAAGAGGACCCTCAAGTGCCTTAGATGGATGGTATACCTGAGGAGGCTTGGTATGGTAAGAAAGTTGATTATTTATTTCTTAGAGTCTTTGGATATGAGGTGTTTGTTCACATAGACAAGGATGATAGGACTAAGCTAGAGGCTAAATCAGAAAAATGTACTTTCATTGGTTATGGTGGTGATGACTTTGGATATAAATGTTGGAGTATTAAGGGACAAGAAAATCATTCAATCTAGGGATGTGAGTATTTAACGAGAAATTCATGTATAAGCCAGCATTTACATGAAAACAAGGACAGAATCCAAGAAATAATATGTAGTGGTAGAGGATCTTCTCAGATGGGAAAGTGACCCATGAATCAGTTCAGGAACCTACTCAACAGGAACCCCAAACTCCTACAATGAGGAGGTCTTCTAGGGTAAGAAAAGAACCGAACCTTTTTTCTCCTTCTCTTTATTATTTATTATTTATTATTCACTGATAGTGGAGATCCAGAGTGCTTTGATGAAGCAATACAGGTAGATGCCAGTAAGAAGTGGGAGCAAGCCATGGATGAGGAGCATAAGTCTCTCATGGAGAACCAGACTTGGGATTTGGTGAAGCTACCGGAAGGAAAAAGATCATTGCAGAAACAAGTGGGTGTATAGAGTTAAAGATGGAAGAAGGAGGAAAGAAAAGATACAAGGCCCGGTTCGTGGTTAAGGGGTTTGCACAGAAACAAGGTATAGATTTTGATGAGGATTTTTTCTCTTGTAGTTAAAATGACTTCTATCAGAACTATTCTAGGAATAGTAGCAGTAAAAAACTCTCACTTATAACAGCTTAGATGTAAAGACTGCATTTCTCCATGGTGATTTGGAGGAGGAGCTATACATGCAGTAGCCAGAAGGCTATGAAGTCAAAGGTAAAGAGGAGATGGTGTGCAAACTGTAGAAGAGCTTATATGGCCTGAAACAAGATCCATGTCAATGGTATAAGAAGTTTGATAGCTTCATGATGGAGCAATGTTATATTAGATGCCATTCTGACCATTGTGTGTATACAAAGAATTTTGAGGATGGCAGTTGTATTATCCTATGTCTGTATGTAGATGACATGTTGGTTGTAGGTAAAAACATGCAGGAAATAAAAGTACTCAAGAAACAACTAAGTGAATCCTTTGATATGAAGGATTTGGGGGCAAGCCAGATAAAGCCTTGCTATGAGAATAACTCGGGATAGGAAGGAATGAAAGTTTACTTTATCTCAGGAAGAGTACATTAAGAAGGTATTAGATAGGTTTAACATGCAGGATACTAAACCAGTTGGGAGTCCTTTGGTAGGCCATTTTAAGTTATCAAAAGGAGCAGTGTCCCAAGACAAATTAGGAAAGAAACTAGATGTCCAAGGTACCTTACTCATCAGCAGTTGGCAGTTTTTATGTATGCTATGGTGTACACTAGGCCTGATATTTGCCCATGCAGTGTGAGTGCTGTGAGTAGATTTATGAGTGATCCAGGTAAAGAGCATTGGCAGGAAATTAAGTGGATCCTTTGGTATTTGAGAGGGACCATGGGGATAGTTTTTGTGATACAATGGATCACACAACACTTTACGTGGTTATGTAGATTCAGACATGACTGGAGATGTAGATATTAGGAGGAGCATGACTTGGTTATGTTTACACAGTAGGTGGGACAACAGTGAGCTGGATTTCATGACTATAAAAGCTGGTGGCTTTGTCAACCATAGAGGTTGAGTATGTTGATGCCACAGATGCAAGTAAAGAAATGATATGGCTACAGAAATTTCTTGAGGAGTTGGGGCATAAACAGGAGGAAGGAAATCTGCATAGTGATAGTCAGAGTGCTATACACCTAGCTAAAAACTTTTCTTTGGACACTCTAGGATGAAGCATATACAATTAAGGTACCATTTCATCATGACAGCTTTGGAGGAAGAGAATTTGAAGCTGGAGAATATTCATACCAGTTAGAATCTTGTAGACATGATGACCAAGGTGGTCACAAGGGAAAAATTGAAGCTATGTTCAGCTTTAGTTGGTCTTCACGGAAACTAGTGAAGGGTTGAGAAGCTTGCTCAAAGAAAAACTAGTCTTCAAGTGGGAGATTATAAGGTTGTGGATTTGTTTTCACGTGAGAAAGTGTTGAAGACTATACACTAAGAGTACTATACACTTTCCACAGTTGTCTTATCAAGGTTTGGGGCCGAGATGGGCCCCGAGCAGGGGTCCGGGGGTAGCAGCCCCCGGTAGCAGGGGTTCAGGGGCGCAACCCCCGGGAATTTTTTTCAGCCTTAAAACATGCCTGATATATTGGGAAATGTGCTTTTCTCATATGGGTGGGATTTTTGACCCATAGGTTTATGGGATGGTTTCAGCCCATGGTTTTAATACCCATAATTTTGTAAAACTACTTAAGCAGTTGTCTATTTATATGGTTTTGTGCATATGGTAGGTATGATGTAACATTACAGATGTGTTTTGAATTTGGGTGTGAATTCTGTAGAGTTTGTTGAGCATAGCTCCAAACAGATCTGGGTATTGTATTGAGAGAGAGGTGGCTTGTAATAAAATCTGAGCAAGTGATTCTTGGTGGAGGTATCTCGAATTGGGTGAACCACGTTAAATATTGTCTCTTTGTGTTGTGTTATTTTATTCTACACTTTTATTTAAGATCTGTAATATTTTATGCATATCAGTTTCTACTGTTGTGATTCTGTGAGGGATTATTCTACATATTTTATCCCTTATTTCCTAACACTACCCCCTCCAAGATTTGAACTTGTGACATCTATTTGAAGAGCACGTGTTCTTCACCATTAGACCAATTGAAGGTTCCTACGCATGCCAAAACCAAACAAGAAATGAGCCCAAGTAGACACATGGAGGTAGAAGCCAACAAAGCCAATATCTAGGGGTCTCAAACTGATGCATGAGCCAAAAATTTGGGCAGCAGCAAAACTGATGCACAAACTAGTTACCAGCGTAGAGAAATATCTAGCAACCAATTTCCAATGTAGAGAGGAATACATTGGAATAAGATGATTTCCAATGCAGAGAGGAATAAGGTGGAACGTAGAACCACACTAAGTGCATGCATAGAGAAGGGAGCTCAGAAAAGGATGAAGCAGCCAATTTGAGCCCACAATGCACAAGGCACGAACCAAACACTCAACACCCGATGAATGCCAAAAAACATAACCCCCGACCAATATGTGCAAACCAAGCTAAACCTGAGTAAGGATCAGCACAGGAAGATTTAAAGGAAATAAAAACCAACGTAATGTTGCACGCAAGAGGACAAGTGAGGCCTCCAAATCAATGCAAAGGATATGAGTCGGTCAATGTATCAGACGAGCTGGTAAACCAGTGAGAAACCCAAGTCACCGGAAGACTGAATCATGCATGAGTCGAGTAATGCAACTACAATGCACCGAGTTGATCCTTGGAAACCCACTTCAACCTGAAAATGCATGAACTAGAACACATAAAACACTAGCAAAGAGCACACCAATAGGAAACGAACCAAGCACATGTACCCTCGAAAAATGCAAGTAGATCACAAGGCAGAGTTGAAAACTTGTAAATGAATCTATGAAGTGGTGATTAGTAGGAAACCAAAGTGAGAAACATGATTCTGATCCCCTAGATCTGATACCATGTCAGGGGAATGATGAAGATATAGAGGGAATCTGTGAGCATCAACACATTGCACTCAACCATGGAATGGTGCACCTTCAATATCCAAGAAGGAACTCACCCATGGGAGCAATGTACATGCATTAAGGGAAACATGGCTCAAAACTCCATACTCCATTCCATTCCATTGTACTACTCAACATGAAAGGGTGTACATATAGTAGTGGGGTGTATAACTCCGCCACAAATAAATTTGTCAAGTGGTGGGAGTTATATTCCCAAAATAGCCAGTCAAATTTAACTCCTATAACGCTCTATGACGCATGTAAGGCCATAATGACACCCTAGGACACCTAAGCATGGTTAATCACCTATGTGAAGGAATCCCATGTACTTAAAATATATGCATGGTAAATATCCTACACCAACATCTTGTAAATATTGAAAATCATGAAGATCCTTAAGCACGACTATATAGACACCTATTAATAAAAACTATAATTGAAAGAGATACTAGGGTGAAAGATACATGCCATGCGTTACTAGAACTTCCTTTGGTTGAGCGTAGTATAATTTTCATATCGTTAAATTTTGGGCGTAAAGTTTTTAAACCAATATTAAAAGAGGGTGATGAAAATGAAACACATGGTAAATAAATAGTTCATTCATATAAATATAGGCCCCAAATGATGTATTATGTACCACTCATTGAGGATGCTAGATCATGGTTGATTAATCCAAAAATTATACAAGGATAAAAGTGGAGGCCAAGGAAAAATGTGGCTCCTATGATGATGTGGCGAAGGTTTTCTAGCATCCATAACCGAGATAGCCATTAATATGTAGAAATTTTTGGTCGGAGTTACTATTTTATAAACAATTTTTTGATATAGAAAGTGACATTGGACTTAATTATGAAACAATAAAACTCAATTGCAATAAATTTCAATACAATTCTTGGCATACAAAATAAAATATTGAAACAAATATTAAGGTTCAATGTGAATTATACAATGAAAATGAGCATAATATTAAATAAAACACCATAGGACATGAGTGGGAGCTATTATCAAAACTACACCAACGACAAATTTTTCAAGTTTATGAGATTGATATATTGGGTCAAAAGGATATTGATAGGCAAACACCTTAGAATATAGAATGTCTGGGTAAAGAAGAATGAATAAAGCTCTCAAATTCATAACCATGGCTAAAGATAATTGTTTACTTGGAATTGAAAATGAATGAGCTCCAATTTTAAATATGATAAGCTAAGTGAGAAACAAAAAATAATTTTTGATATAATCTTCATACGTTATAATCAACGACATAATGCACCTCCAATATATATGATAAAATAAGTAACGACAACAACAATAAAATCATATCTTATTAGAGGGATTAATTTAGCATTTATAGATTCATCACAGCCACAACGTTACCCCCTTATAATACTTGTTCCAACTATATTTTCAGTATTTAACATTGGTGTCCCAACAATAAATACAACATTGGGAATGCCTATTTCAAATTTTGAACAATTAAGAAGGATCAAGGTTAACAAACTTTCAATAAGGAATATGATATGTTAAGTATATTTTGATTGATGAGATGGTTTTATTAGGTAAAATTATGCTTCGAATTATAGAATATTGACTATGCCAAAAATTTCCAGAAAATATTGATATGTGCTTTGGTGCAAGGTCTATGATTGTTTTTGGTGATTTGGGACATTTTACTCTTGAATTGGATACATCTCCATATGCAAGCACAACACACACAAAAATAGCTATTAAAAAACTCCATAACTATTGTTACATTAGATAAGGTTTTGAAACAACAAGGTGAATGTTAATAACAACAAAGGTTTTGAAAACTTTTAACAAATCTAAGAGATACAAATCCAACAATTGAAGATTGGAAATTGTTGATGACAAGAATCAGTTCTTGTCATCAAACAGTTGGCAAAGAGGTTTTTAATAAAAAATACATGTGTTTGCAAAAAACCTAAAAAATATGCATCAACATAATAAGATAAAATTGTATGCATTGAGGGGAATACTACATCCGCGAATAATGATAATAGATAATGGTAATGGAGGAAGCCACTAAAACTCCTGCGAATGAGGGGAAGACTGCATCTGCGAATAATGAGAGACCTGTGGGTGAAGTTGTTAAGGGAGCCTTGGGCGTGTCGTCATGGAATCAGAGGTTGTTTGGGGTGTCTCTCTGAGCACCTATAAAACTTGTGCCTTTATGGAATGATTCCACCCCACATTTGGATATTACTGAGACTATCCAAGAACGAGCAAAACATTTATTTAGATTTTCAGTTATGGGCACTTTTGGGGGTTGAAGACCAAATATAGATTATGTGCGAGAGTGGTGTAAAAGGAAATGGGAATGCAGCATGGAAGTTAGGGCTATGGCTAAAGATGATTTCCTTTTCTACTTTCAAAAAGAAGAAGATTTGAAATGTGTGCTTCTAAGAGCACCATGGTTCTTTGGAAAAATGGATCTCAGTATAATACAATGGCAATTTGGTTTGTCTGGATCTTTACCTAAAGTTCTAATCTGGATTCAACTCCAAGCTCTACCCTTGGATTTTTGGGATCTAGAGGTCTTTTTCAGCATAGGTAGAGCTTTGGGGGTGTTCATCACTCTGGACCCAGCAGCAAAAGCTAGATCAAGATTGGATTATGCTAAAATGTGTATTAACGTTCCATTGAGAGCCTTAGTGCCTAATAGCATCTATCTCAATACAGTGGATGACAATCATAAATAGGTCATCAAAGTGTAAAAATCGAGGATCTTTTGTGAAAAAGGTACGAAGGTGGGTCTCGAGGCTTGGTCTTGTTGCAGCGGTCATTTGTCGGGCCAGGAGCACACGAACTTGGATTCCCTTAAAGTTATGATTCCTCATATGGATTTGGATCTTGAATCCTTATTTACGGAGGAGGATGATAGGGTTGAAGAGTTTGTGGGGATTTCTTCTTCCTTTGTTACGGGGGTTGGAGCAGTCAGTTCTCCTGGAATTTTTGAGGCGCTCCGCTCATTTGTGTCCCGTCCTAGTCTAACTCTTTCACCAACTACTGAGGTTGTTTTTGATGGATCTCCCATGGACAATGCTGGGTTGGGTCAAGTTTCACATCCCTTGCATGAGTTGAAGGCTGTTGGCGTGGCAGAGACATTGAGGAGTAATGTTGGTGGACCCAATTTGAAATGGTTTCCCTCTTATTCAAATTTGAATATTGATGCGAACCTCGAGGCATTTGTTTTCTTTAAGGTGGTGAGGGAGGATTTGAATTTTTATTGTGTTGTTCCGACTATAGAGGTCAGTGAATGTAACGATGCTTTTTGACAGACCTGCAGCACTAGCATACTAGTTGGTGGTGCTACAAATGGTGACATGGCTCACACGTACTCTTTGACCAACGACGGTATCGTGTTTTTCCTTCGGGTGGATGAGGGTGGACTTAATGCTGACATCCTGAGTACCCCATCCATTCTTGAGGATGCCATTGATGGATGGATGGAAATCCTCTCGAATAAATCTTTTAACTTAAAATCTGATCGAGCCTTACGGAGTTGCTCTCGTTAAGATTTTGAGCGTCCTTAAAGTTTATGGTTTTGTTTTTTGTTTTTAGCCGCTAGGAGAGGCCTCCTCTTGTGTGTTTTAACGCGTTATCTTTTCTCCTGTTGTAATTGGTGTTTTTTTTGTCACCTTTAAAACTATAAGCATTTACCTTATCTAAAAAAATTGTATGCATTGGATAAACCCATTTCACGAAGCATTACAAGTAGATGATGAAACAATGTTGCTTCTGGATTGGATAATTAAAAATTATAAGTGGAATTATTAATTTCTTAAGATGTGAGGGTGATGCTTAATATGAAATTACAGACATAAGCAGGTCTTGTCAATGGTGCTCTTAGGTATGTTTGAAGCATTTTTTACAAGCAAGTAGTAGTGACCTTGAACCTCCTATATATGTAATGGTTCAATTTAATAACTACATAGGGATTTTTTTTATGTGGATCTTATGACAATTCCATTCACCCCATCAAAAATAGGTCATGTACATCAATTTCCTTTGGTATTAGCATGTGGATTGAAATTCCAAAAATCATAGGGTTCAAGACTTAATAAAACCGCAATTGATATAAGAATTACAGAAAGACAAGGTCTGACATGTTTTTTTGTATCACGTGTCAAGTCATTAAATGTAATAGGAATCTCATCTCCATTCACATATGACCGGTTTGAGAAATTGAAGAGTGGAAATGGATTAGAGGGAACAAAGTGGGAAGAAAAAATACTTCAATCATTGGAGGAAGAAATGCATAGATGGTGAATATTCATCAATTCCAAATATATCTTATATTCATATGAATTTTTTACTATATTCATGTATTAATATAATTTTTATTCAAAATGTATATTTTGAATATGAATAACTTTTAATAATTTTCATTTGCTGTAATGTATATTATTGTGCATTTAGATTTAAATTTAATGCTAAAACTTATGATTATTTTAAAAATTGAATATTTTAAGTTTTACATGCAACACCGACGGGTGCTGCTATTATACATATCTTAAATACATCTATCTAAAAGAAAAAAAGAGATATCAAACTTGTGGTGCATATCTAACTTATGTGAGAATTTCAATATAGGAACCTCAAGATTTATATCTCTCGGTGTCTTTTAGATAGATGTATTTAAGATATCTATGCTAGTTATTATACATTTAGAATCATTACAGAGATATACACTTGGTTCAAAAATCCAGGGAAATTTTTCATTGGCACCCATAAAATCATATCATCAGTTTTGTAGAATAATATACCTTTATAAGAGGAATGATGCTCAAAAGAAATCATAAAATGATTTATTCTCTTTTATGTGATTAAATTATTTGGAATAATGATATCATCATTATATAATCAACATTCTAAATGATTTATTTTGGATAAAAGAGATGAGACATGTTGGGTTGGATCATTTAGTTTTGGCCAGTATTTTAGGTGATTTAGGTTGTGGATTTTAATTTCAAATTATTGATGGGGATGGTGAATGGTCAAATATAATTCACCCAAAGGTTATAGGGGGGCTCACTTTCTATTAAAAATTTGAATCTCCAAGCCTAAGCCCTAAACCTATATTTTTACGAGCTAATAAATATTTGATTTTATACATACTAGATGAAGGTTATAAGAGGGATTGCCTTATATTAGAAATTTGCAACTCCAAGTCACTAGGAAAAACCTATATTAAACCTATATTCTTACTAGCTATTAAATATTTGATTTTTGACATGTCTAGCTAAAGATTATAAGAGGGCTTGCCTTGTATTAGAACTTTGCAACTCAAAATCTCTAGGAAAAAATTATATTCATCTGAGTTAATAAATATTTAATTTTTGACATATGCACTTAAAATTTATAGAAGGGCTTGTCTTGTAAATTAGAACTTTGCGAATCAAGATCGCTAGACTAAACTTATATTCCTCTGAATTAATAAATATTTGATTTTTGGCATATATAAAAAACCATTATAAATAAATAATTTAAAGAAAATATGGTCACAAAAAATGATTATGAACGAAAAAACTTTTATAAGAACCATTAAAATATTATCTCACGACTATTAGTGTATGACTTTGATACTATCATGTACACAATTTCATTATCATTATTTCCATTTGTGCCCATGTAAATTACTAAAATATCGTTATCAATAAATGTCAAAACAAAAAAAATCAATTTTTCTAATTGCCAGGTTATTTTTTATAAATAATTGTGCCATACGGCATTTTCCCTTTGAAACAAGGCTAGGGGAGTCCGACAACAATCAAAAATACGAAGGTGGAGAAAAAATTATCATTTTGCGTTGAAATCATACGGTCTCTACTCTACGTCGGGAAGCTGAGAATGTTTTTGATATTTCATGTGAGGAAGGCTTCACGGAATACTTTGTGCATGCATGTCGGAAAATGATACAACTGCATGGAATGTGCGTAACCACCACGTTTTATCATCTGCAAAATCTACCTGTAACTTCCTCTTGATAGATATGATGGAACAAAATTATTTTTCATAATACTCGAATAACCATGTCCCTCCTGTAGACACCCATAATTTATCTCTAGCAATTTAAATACTTAAATTGTGCTAATTATACCCTTTCCCGCAAATTGACAACATATCGCACATTTTTCTCTTCTATCATCATTAATTAACTACATTACACTAGTTAATTGACCCTTCTATCCAACAAAGATGAAAATTAACGACCTTCCATTAATTAAAACCTTTTTTACCTGAATTAATTAATTAAGTTTCCTCTTCTATTAGATCAATAAATCATCATTTATTTGATTAAACCCTTCTTATTCCCTAAATCATACTAATTATTCCTCTAAAAAGCTTCTATAAGCTTGCTCACCTATTAATTAATCATTTTGGTTAATTAATAAATCCCCTCTAACCCCATGAGTCTCTAAAGGAAAAAATAAACTCTCCTAAGGTTGACTCGACCCTCTTTCAACCATTAGCATCCCCAACTAACTCAACCTTGCTATTATACCGCATATAAAGGGATGAAAATCTTCTTTTATCCATTGGGGGATATAAGGAGCCTTCCTCCTACCTTCTACTTACACCTAAATGAGCATAGATCCTATACTATCGCCATTTTATATTCTTAGAGCATTCTTCCTTTAGAGGAGCTTGTTATCTTCATTTTGTGCATTCATCCATCCAAGTTTAAAGTCATATAGAGATATTGCAAGTGGTCTTGTAGCCATGGATTGACAAGAATCCATTCTTGAAACCTTGGGATTCAGACATACAATCAATCCTTTTGATTACTAAGGATCTAAATAGGTTCATTTCTTTGATTACATTCAATAGAGATATAGATTAATTACTTATCATATTAGTTTGGATGTTTAATCATTTTCTAATGCAAAGATGTTGGTAGATTAGTCTTGTTTAAGCTCTAAGCATGATGGTGCATAGATTTTAGTTTAGCTTTGTTTTAGGACTACTAGGTGTTAGTTCTAATTATCTTTGCACATCTAACTAGTTCTTGCACACACCTCCTGTTAATGGGCACCGACTCAGAATAGTAATGCACTGTACATTTCTATTTTTAAAGAATAGTAATTCCTTCCACAAGAAAATTCCATATGACATGGATGAATATCTGTTATTTGAATGTAGTTGCTTCGAGGTAGAGGAAATTTGTTAGGACGGTTATTAGCAAGAGCTCCATTTGCAGCTTTCTCCTAGTGTTTATGATGATCATTCTTTATCTGCATATACCCCTCATATGCCCCTCCCTTTTTGTGGGTGTTTATCTGTATATGTCCCCCCTTTCTGTGGAAAATCATAAATATAGGACCAGTATTAATCTTTTGATATCATCCACCTGGTTGGAGGATTGAACTAATATAACAAACAAAGGTATAATATTTGATTATTGTTTTAATTTTTTGAAGTCAAGGATGACAGGAGTTGGGGATTGAAGTGAAATTTGTAAATAGTTTTTTTAAGTTCTTAGTACTCGTACAAAAGTGCAACAATCCTCGTGGATGTTAAAAATTCTTCTTAGTTGTAGGATTGAACTCTTAAGTGAATTTAGACTGGTTTGGGTATATATCTTAACTTGAATCAAGATGTTTCTATTCCTGGTAACAGTCTAAATTTGGTTTCTTAATTGGATTTCTTTCTATGTAAAATAAACACTCTATTTAGCTATAGTAGGTAGGACTGCTCTGCTAGGTTCCTAAAATTAGTCATTACCATCTTCATAAGAGCATTGAAAGAAGACCAAAACATACTTACAGGAGATTTAGGTAAAGGGGTAAGTAATTTTTGTTGCCAACATTTAATAAAAAATGATTTGAGATTGTTAGGATTTGGGACACACATTCAAGGCACGGTCATGTATGATCATTCTGAGTGATTTACATCTAAAAGATCCTCCCAATATCCTCACAATCCCCAGTCATTTAAAACTGCATGAAAAATCTCGTGACTCATGAGTGTGAATCTATGACCCATTGTTTATTACAAACTGAAAAAGAGTTAGTACGAATGTTTGTGCAAGAAATTGAATGTGAGATATTACGTGACTTTAAATGATTTTACGCGTGGCTGCAAAGTGGAGAGTGACTAGTGACCAAAGAAAGCAAGACATCCAATGCCATAGTCTTGGAATTTCACAGGGTGTAGGCCATTTTTTATGATTTTAATCGTATATTATGGATGAAAATTTCTAAAAACTATACACAATGACAGGTTACAAATTTTGAAAACCATAATTTTTTAAAGTGGTTTATATAAAAACATAATACCTATCTATCTATCCATCCATCTATCTATCTATCTATCTATCTATCTATCTATCTATCTATCTATCTATCTATCTATATATATATTTGGAATTTACATCCTCCTGAAAGAGCTCAGCCATCAATGAATTTTGATTTGTTAGGCACGGATAATTTCTTGACAAATATGCACAGTTCAAAATTGTTTGCCAAGTGATGACATAGAGAATTTGTTTACATTTTTTCAAAACATGTTACATCTATTTAGAATGCAAAACATATTTTGTACATATGACAAATGTACGCTCTCGATTATTGTTTGATGGATTTCCATACCCTATTCCAAACCTCTCATTTTGGCACAGACTAGGAGGAAGCTAGCAAATATTTTGGACTCTCTGATTTGGAGGTTAGCATGCATTCTCAAATTCTTAAAAAGTCTATGTTAATGTGAGTACAGTTGCCAATTTTTTAGGAGTTACTAAACTTTTTTTAGGATTTTTTTATGTAATTTAAATTTAGTTAGTGAAATTGCATCTCTCAAACGATGTAGAGCTAATCTTAATTTCTCTTGTAATAAATATGCTACAGAAAAAATAAATAAATTTTGTAGGTTATCTATATCATCGAGTGTAAGTGTGTATGGGGAATGTTACTAATTTCTTATTTCATCAGATGTCTCAAAGTTGAAAATCCCTAATCTACGCAATCAGCTTTTGGGCACCCAGCACCACAACGTGTAGTATGGCGGGATGCGGTTTTCTTCAGATGACCGCTATGAGGCTCCTAGGGAGGTGCACGTCGTGGTCAAGATCACTCATATACAACAGCAGCCAAGGATGTGCATGTCTGTGTTGGTCATGACAAGAGCCGATTGTTCGACCACTTTGAGGGCGTCGGAAATGGAGTCAAGAGTGGTGGGCTGAACCTGTAATCATCAACCCCCACCAGCAAGATGATTTACACTTTGCCCTGTTTCTCCAAACTTCACATCGTCATTTCCTATACGAGCCTGATTATCTTGACAAATTTTGCAACCGATATGAAGAATACAAGTCTCCTAACTCAAATTTCCAAGTGGACCTGTAGTGCCCACTTCCCTTCGACCTCATTTTGTTTTGATGTTTTCGAGACTGATTACCTCACTATGGATTTATTATGGTTTCTTGATCTAGCATGCTAGTAGATATTATAGACATTGAACTGTTATCGATTTAATCTTGATATGGTGCATATGGTTTACTGGTGGACATTTGATGACGATATCTAGATACTTTTGACAGGGTTATTTATCTTTAATTATGACATGTGATATGTTTAATCATATTGAGTAGAACTTGATAATTGGACTAATGTGATGATCGTTTTGATATAAATGATATGTGGAATAGAAATGTGCTAGAAAGTGTTAGTGATATCATACTTGCATAGATGATAATAAATCATGTGTCATTTATTTTAGATTATATTGTATATTTGGCCATGAATGTTTTAATGCGGCCAACAGGCCGAAGGAGGTATTCTCTGTTCTGCAGGTATATATTCACAACAAATTGGGGAGTGGAGACCAACCACATCGGAATTTGAGAAGAATCTAGCTAAGGTCACCATGGCAACAAGTAATTGTGTGTGTGTTAGAATTATCTGATAAAGGGAAAATTGTGACCTAGGGATCATGTGTTGTTTTGTTTTATGTTAGTATGTGTTGCTCTTAGTAAGTGAAATTTTTACCTATGTTATTATTCATATTTCTTGGATTTGAGTTTACCCCTCTTGCTGGCCATGGGTTGTAGTGGGTTAGTTAAGTTAATTTGAGATTGTCCTAAACTAATTCAAAGATGTGACCAAAGAAAGTTCATTTATTAGGATTTGATTTACTTGGGATTTTGTGTGGATTGATGTGTGTGTTTGAGTTTGAGTGTAGAACACTCTACTCCACATGGGAAACTCGAATTTGGGCCTTGGAGGCCAAATTTCAAAGCTTGTGGGACAAGTCAAACTTGTCCCACAGGTCTTAAAACCCCCATGCCAATCCTACCCTATGGTTTTGGAAGGCCAAATTTAGGGTCTTTTAGGTGTTTTGGGGGGGGATAAAAAGGGTAAAAATATTAATTGCACTTTCTTTGAAATTTAATTTTGTCCTTTGGGGGGCAGTAGGCTTAGTTGGGAGTGTGTAAGGTGCTTTCTTTTCTTTCAACCACCTAATAATGGTGCATTGGAATTTGATGTTGACCAAATGACGTGGAGTGGAGGGAAAAGGAGGTGGCATCCTACTTGGAGCCACATCATCCCTCCCTCTCTTTTCTCTATTTATTTGATCCTCTTGTTTGTTTTGGGGGTTGGAAGTTTCATTTTGTTGTCTTGTGTATTTTGGAGAGGAGAGGAATTGGAAGGAGTTTGTGGATTTTTGGAGCTTGTTGATACTTGTGGGAATTTTTGTGGGAGCTTGTGGATGCTTGCTTGATCCTTGGAGGGATTTGAGACTTCATACTTGGAGCAAACTCTACCATGGAAAGGTAGGAGCTTCCCCTTTGCTTGCATTATGTTTCTTTTGTCATATGAATGTATTTTTTTTTTGTGTTGTGTTGAATGTTGTTGTTTGAAAGGCTTTTTGGGAATGGGGATAGAATGCCTAAGTTGGGAGTGAGAGGAGACTATGGGGAGTTTAATTGAGGGAGGCATAAAATATCATGTTCTTGAGGAGGGAGTTTGGGTTGGGTGCCCACCTTGTAAGAAAAATGCTTTCATTTCTTCTTGTTTACTTTGAGGGAGGCATAAGAGTTGAGGGAGGCATAAGAGTGAAAGGCGGGATAAGGGGTACTTGAGGGAGGCATAAGAGTTGTTATGGGTATTGTGAAGCATTGGAGGCTTTTAGGTGGCACCCATTCCCATTGGGAGGCATAAGTGGCCTCCCCATATGTCTTACTGTTGTGGCTTTCTTGATAAAGCCTTGTGAGTTGTGGATGTGATTGTTTTCCCTCTTGTTGTGTTGTGAATCTTGTTTTGATGTAGTATGTAATGAATGTGAAATATTATGTTAGTTATGTGGAAGCTAGTAGTTGCCATGAGTTGGATTTTCTCTCATTATGATGTGGTTGGGGCTCGGGGGCCAATGGACGGGATGGCTTCTCTTCTCCATAGGGTATTTTGGTTGGGAGGAGAGCGTTGCCTCTCCCCTTATTTTGTTGTGAATCGAGCAAACTATGGAGGAGCCACCTTGTTGATATTTGGAGCATTGGTACCTTGTTGTTGACAATGTGAAACCACCATGTACTTTACCCACCTTGAGTGGAGGGAAAAATGTAATATTGCTTTGTATTTTAGCTTCCATTATTGTAAATTTGTTTCCACATGAAGTAGAAAGTGTTATAACAAAATGTTGAAGGAAAGTTGTTTTTGAATTTCATTAGTAAGCTTGTAATGGGGATGGAATTGAAAGTTGCAAGAAAAACAATCCATTCATTCTCCTTTAACTTGTCTTGGAAAACCTCTTATAAACGCTGTTGATCTTGTTGAAATGTTGGTAGATCTTATTTAAAACTTAATGGAAATATTGTAGGTCTCCCTTGTGGAATGTTATGAAAATTACCAAAAAAATTTACATATTAGATTTCATTTTGTTGCTTAAAAGGAAATGTATTGCAAAGTTGGAATACTAGAGCACTTACCATTCATGTTATGTTGATAATAAAGACTTAAGTCCAATAGTTTTAAATGCGCCAATAAAGAAATCTATGTTCTAGCTCCATTATGCTTTTCTTCATTCGAGAATTCGTTGCGAAATTATTTGCGAATTTGTAATTGAAGGGAAATCAAACCTATTTGAAATTTCATAGAAACGTTCCTATTAAAATATGTAGAAAGAAATGTTATTGTAAAAGTCCTAGCTTAGTTAGCTCCTTTCCCAGATTTCAATAATAAGGAAAAAAAAAATGATATTTTAAATATAATTCATATTAAGGTATTATTAAACTTAATGGAATTACTGTTAGTAATTTGTAACATACCAGTATACTGATTATAATCTTTTATATATTAACAAAGTGCACTAATAATTATATATATATTTAGAACAAACCTATGGTATGGCCGTAAGGCCTGCAAATCAAACCTACAGTTGCACTGGTCTCCTATGCAAAGCAAATGGTGCTAATATATATCTGAACTCATACATTCTTATAAAACAAAATAGTTAAAGCAATATTATATCTCGTATGATCCTCATGTATTAAGACTGTGCTTCTGCATTTTGTTTCTGGTTTGAAACTGTCCCACCTCCATGAATGAGGCGTCCCTCTTATTGCAAAGAAAATTGGGCTTCATGAATATTCTGATTTGATACAGACCCACCTCTATGAGATCTTCTACCCACGGGCTATATTTTAAAACAGGTAAGGCCTCATTAGTGAATCATTGCAATAAATATCATCTGGTCCCCAGGCAATATCTTCACTGTCCCCCAATCAATTTTGGATACACTTTCACTGTCCCTTAAGTGATTTTGTTATGAATTCTTTGAAGGCGGATCCCGTTTTATTTGACGTTGCATTCGACACTATACAGATAACAACATAGTTGATAACCTGCTCGTTGGAAACGCCCAGAGGGCTGTCGCTTTCCACATGGCCATGGATTCCGGCCAGAGCTCACCTTGCAGCACCCAATGAAAATGGAACCGGATCAACAAGGCTTTTGGTGCGAATCCTTCTCCTGGGATATGCTTTGTTGATATTTGAAGGCATAGAGTTGAGTTACATTATGTTTCTCTATTTTTAATTACACCTAACTTCTACCACCAACCAATTCAATATAAATATTTCTACCATAGGATCATTCTTGATGAGTAATTGGGAATGGCCCGCTGATTGTAATGTCCCTTACATCGTATCAATCAAAAGGACTTCTCTGTTATTCAGCGTGTTGTAAGACTGTAACAACATACACTCTGAAATGCTCATACAAATGCAAAACAAATTGGGCTTCATGAATATTCTGATATGAAATGGATCCACCTCTGTGAGATTCTCGCCTACACCGTGACTGAGCACGTTTTCAGTAGTAAAAAACCGTGGTAAAATACTGGTTCAGGTCGCTTCTTACCTTTTTCTCTGTCCTCAATCGATTTGATAAAAATATCCTGAAGGCGAACACGATTTGAAGCTGCATCCGATTCTGAACAGATAACAACATAGTTGACAGCCTGCTTGTTTTAGCGCTCAGAAAAGAAAAGGGGGACTTGTTTGTTGCTGTCGCTTGGCCGACTGCTGTGGCAAGCCATGACTGAAACCATGTGCCCTCGCAATACGTGAAGATAGTGGTGGTAACACGTTTTTCCTTGCTCGTCGTCTTCGTCACCTGTCCCACTCGCCGTAACTCCATCTTCAACCACCGTATTGAACCCATGGGGCCAGCACAGCACCCAAAGCAACAGGCCGGTTGTGTGAGGATTGCGTTTTGCAAAATCTGAGTGTAGTAATTGTAAAGTAAATCAAATAGGAAGCTCAGTGGTTTCTGTGTGGCTTGCACGCATAAGGAGGAAGAAGTAAATGTGTTTGTCAGGTGTTGGTGAGCTATCGACCGCCCCCCAACCATAAAATTTAAACATAGTTGAAAAGCTAGACTTGCCAAGGACTCTTGTCTTTTGGTTTTCTTTTTTTTTTATATGTTTATCCTACATGGATATCTACTTAGGATTACTTAAGTATTATATACTACATAGTATAGTAGTAGTATGACACATAGCATAATTTACATATAATATTATACTAAATGTAAACATAAGTGATTATGTATATCTAAATACATAAATTCATGCATTGTAAATAAAGAAAATTAGGGCCAAGTAAACATCTTAATGTATAATTATTATACATATATATATATATATATATATATACATATATATATATATATATATACATATATATATATATATATATATACATATATATATATATATATATATATATATACATATATATATATATATATATATATTATAATGTATTAAATCGCGATATACGTAATATAACTGGATAATAAAATAAAAATAAAAATTGAGTGGTTAGTGAATTCATTCCATAATAAATTACATCATACCCTAAGGTTAACATTGGAAACATTGCTATTACGATATTACCAGACATTAGGCTAATTTAACTCGTATGACGACCCTACTTATCTCTGTGAAATGTCGAATGAGATAAATTCAAATATCTCTTACCTTGAAGCATTATCGTGACTTGTAGTTTCGAGCCTGAATACGGGCACAACCCGATTTTTTAAAAAAAAATTGTCGCATTTTCAGGTTGCATGGTTGTGGCGCGTCGTCGTCGTCGTCGTCGTGAGCGTTGTATTTTTGCGGCGCTACAGGACCCGTCACCAAAGGCATTTGTTTTATGTTTTACATGTAAATCTATTTACATTCAAACCATATGCTCCATAGATAATAGAGCTTATCAACTCTACTATTAGGAATTTCAGGTTCACAAATCATGTATAAAATTATTAAATATAAGTTGTGGAGTACATAGTTAAGTCATAGGATCTTTTTATGCACTCACTATATTTTATTATGGTATTTTCATTTAAAGCTCTTGATTATTTTTTACCAGACGTTATACTATTCCTCTATTCAATTCTACATATCTTATAAACAACATTTCCACTGACAAATCCTTTATATTCTACCGCTTTAAGAGGTATACAAAAGGAGAAATACTTCAATCACTTTGCTATAGCTAAAATATCTATTATAAGTATTTCAGAAATCCATTTTTCTCAAAAGACACTTTTTAATTCGTAAGATATTCAAACTAAAGTTGGTAGATAATTTTTGTAAATCTCCTTATATCTACATATATTGATCACTTGGGACAAGAAAAAATGAATTATAAGATATTATATTCATAATCTTGTTTCTTATTTGCAAATTAAAACAATTTATGAAGGTTATTTTACTATCTCAACTTGAATCTACTTGTGTTTCGTTTGATTGAAAAACTTTGTATGTATATGTTTTAATTATAGAATTGTACCAACATAGAAAAGTACAAGGGAAACGAAAATAGAAAGTAGAAACTTGATGTGAAACTTGAAATACGAACAACATGACACCGTATATGGAAATCCTTTGAAGGATTGCAGGGGAGTTGATCAAAACAAATACCGCATATTTCTTCGGAGGAATAATCTCATCCATGAAAAAAGGTGTGGCACATTTACCCGTAGCATTTAGAGAAATGAAGATATGTAGTGCAAATAGCATCCAGAGGATCATGTGAAGTTCTCCCCCATCAATGATTATGATAGTAGCGTAGATACTAGAGACCATTCGGGGCATATGGATCTTTACATTCAAAACATAACATGTACGAATCAAAGTATTGTTAATTACCTCGTAACATGTCCATTACAAAACGTGAGAGTGCGTTCAAGATTGTAGTCATGATAGATGATAGAGGATCTAATACAAAATTTACAGATATAGTTATTGACCATTGAAAGAATTTGATCACTGAAAAATTTGTGCATTGTCACTCACCCGTTTCCATTATAATAATACAAAATAATAGAAAATGTGTGCATCAGAATGTATGGGATGGCCTTTGGCGTTTCCATCGTACATTTCACGTACAATTGCTAGTTATGTCATTGTTGTGGATGTTTTTCCTTTACGATATGTATGCATCTTATACTCTAAAGTATTTAAAATAAATAAAAAATTATGGATGGGAATATTTTAAATAAAATCAATAGTGATAGAATTCTGAAAGGCGTGAAAATAAAATTCTATTGACTATTGAAAGGGTTGTATAAGTCAAATGGTGAGAATGATGACTTGTTTAAACCATTCACTAGGGTATAATTCTTACTACATACTTAACACAAAGTCAAATAGATCAGACTAGGATTGTTCCTTACATTAGTTGGATAGACTGAATCGTGCCTAAATATAGATTCTTAGAAGTGGAAGGATTCAATTTAGATGTATTCTTGCTTGGAGCAACAAGTGTATTCCCCTATATGTAAACCAAAAATATCAAAATATATTTTTAACATCTATGTACTAATTTTGTTCTGTGGGATACATTGTTAAATTGGATTCCCCTTATTTGTTGATTTTTAGAATATAAAGGTTTCAATTTAAATTTAATCTTACTCAACAAACGTAGTCCACCAAACTTAATCTGAAACATAGATAGAGATGTCAATATCTATATACTTTTATGACTCCCTATTAACTATGGCTAAGGAATGTGATGGCTGCCATCCAATAAGTTTTTCTTGAATCTCCTCTCCTAAAAATAGGTTGATAAACTACTATTTGTTATACATTTTATGTGTCTTCAAATTTGAAATGAAAATTAAATTAGATAAAGCTGTACAAAATTTGTGAGACCACTTCGAAATCAAATTTTAGATGTAGAATAGAAATTTTGAACATATTCAGCAAAAAAAATTGCAAAATGATTATTTTTCTTTAGTCATTTCCTATCGTATATTTTTTACATAGTTTCTTACATTAAAGTTTGCACAACAATTAACAAATACATCATTACATCTGAATATTTTCCATCAATTGAAGGTATATTTGTGTCTGTATATGACTACACCAATACATTGGACTTGAAAATACATCCCTCCTAAAAATGGTCTAAAAAAAAATATTCTCCAATGACATTTCAAATTTTTCGTTTTTATTGACATCTCAGGCTATTACACTTCACAACCAACCCTTAAAACTGTCAATATATTTTGCCACTTTTTGACATGAAGGGTTCACATAGACCTCCATTTTCCCTCGAGGTCTTTTGAATTTAGTTTTATGAAATTATTGGAATAGTATCCTACCACGGTACAATCCCTTTGGTATTCTCCCTCCGCGTTCTATTCCTTGCTGGTGCACGAGCATTATGCTCAGGCATATTGGACAAATATCACCTTAGTACAAGATTTTGATCATACTGGCTTGAATAGCATAATGCTTCCTTTGCTGACCATCTTCCTCTTCTGTGATGAATTCGACCCAAATATTTCCATTGAATTGTAGTGTTAGAACCAGGTCTGTATGCTCCTCCAAAACTATTTTGAGTAGGACAACGATGTTTGATTTCAAGATCTTTCTACTTAAACAGATGGATTTAGATGTTATATTCAGAACAATAAACTAGCAAACATTGCCTGGTTGAAGTCAAACAATCCCAATAACTGTTCAATTACCTAAAAGATATCCTACATCATACTATCCATTTAATGTCAGTTCTCAGACATCGCCCAGTCGTGAGCATAATAAAAAATCAATTACCAAAGTCTGTGTCTAGTATAGTTATTAGAACCCATGATTTTGGCTTTTCTAGTTGGTTTGTTAGACAAACTATTCGTTCTGACAGTTCTTGAAATTCAGTTTCTTCTAAACAGGCTTGGATTATTATCTTTGTATTTGTGCACGGAAATATCTAGAGATTGCAAGCTTTCTTTTAGAATTAAACAATATACACAAACGTTCGTTACAGAATATGATTTCTCAAAAGTGTTGTTACAGAACCATGAAAAGAGTGGAGAATCGTGAAAACCTTATAACAGAGAGTGGTGGTCTTTATCTGGTGTCTACGTGTCTTCGTGATGTTGATTCAATGTTATCCTTGTCGTCCACTTCCAATAATCTATTGGAAGGTCATTTTGATTCAATGTTATCCTTGTCGTCCACTTTTCATCTTCAGGTGGAGGCACTAAATATCTTATCATTAAACTAGGTGTGATGTCGTGTCTTATGTGCAAGAATTTTTTATTTTTTTTTTCGCCAATTGTATCGTATCTCGAGTCTACTATTGTTTCAATTTGACATAAAACTACCATGCTGTCATAATTGGGGTTATGAATTTATTGTAAGAGGGGTTATCTAAGTTTTTTTTTTTAAAGTCTTTAATAGTGTGGCTTGATGGTGGGGTTTGAGTGCTCACCACCCACCCACCCATGTTCTAATCTTCCAGATCTTAAGGTGTTGGTTAATCTTACATTTACATAGTCATGAAGATTCATATTCATTTCAGCATAAATTATGTGGTAGACACAAATGAATGAAAAAAAATTATTATTGTTTTTTATAGGAAATATGTCCAAGCTACCTTGTTATATCTTTTTTAAATGGTTGAAAAATAAGATTGAGATAAGAAAAATCAAACACATTGGATATTTAAACCTAGATTGTCCCAAGTGAAAATAAAAACTCCAAACTTTTAGATAATATATTTTTTCCAGCAATGATCAAAATAAAAACTATAAGTACTTCTTGAGCATGTTCTAAATTAGAAACATACGTAAAAATATACCATTTCTGTAGCCCTCTAAACCCAACCACAATTTTTACAATTTTTTTTATCCCATTGATAAATAATATGTCTAGAAAGGAATATTATATATACACACACACACACACACACACACACACACACACACACATTACAATAGAATTTACAATTTTAATAGGGAGCAGGTATTCAAAGAGTTTACTTCCTCTACCATTTATTGAAAACTTTGGGGGTGTTGTCCAGATACCCTATCTTTTCCAATCACCATTATACTTGACTGGTATATATATGGCAGTGTTATGTAAAATTTTAGTTTTGGTAGGCAATAGTCATCTAGGTTGAGTTCACGTCTTTTCGGGACATTGATAATGTCAGCACCAAATCTAGTCCACATTGCTTTAATGTATTCATTGTCGCATCCATTAATGAACCGTGATAATATGAATAGGATTGAAACCACATTCTTGGGATGCATAGTTGATTTATAAATCCCATTCTAATTAATTTAAGAACTCTTTGTTTACCTTTCTCAAACCATTCTTTATCATGCATACTTATTATTTGAATATTTATGGCTTCATCCCATGTGGTCCCATCACGAGTGTGTGAAATACAAATCCTAAAGCATCCATTAAATAATAATTCATCATGTCTTCTTATTGGTCTATAAGCATTGATTGTTGCTTGTCTGATCACTTATCGAGCCATAGCTATACCAAATATTCGAATACCAACTTAGAATCAATAACTCCATTATTTCATCTATAAACAATTTCCCATATTTGAAGATCCATTTCTTCATTTCTCCTTGATCTAGAAATTTATACTTAACTCACCTATAAAAAGATGCAATGCATCCACATTTTTGAAAAAATAAAAAATAAAAATAAAAAATACTATTAAATATTTCATTAGTTATTTTTAAATATATTTTAATCAATGAAGAACCAAAATATAGAGGATCACCTTTATCCTTATTATTGTACCCATTTTCTTAAAAAATGAAAAACATTTCTTATTATGTTTTTATCATTGCTAATAATTTTACATTTCTCATAATAATATGATTCCTTCTCAATATTATTTGACATATTCCACAGATTTCTTTGAGAACTTTATTCAAATATATGAACAAGATACCTAAATTATGTCATTTGTTAAATTTGTTTCTCAATTTTCTTCTTTTTTCCAAAGATTCTATTTTGTTAGTCACATTAATAGTAAAATATGAAGGTTTTGCACTATTGTGTATAGGAGGGGAAGAAGGTGACGATTAGGGATTGTCAATTGTTTGGAGAATCTGATTTAGATTAGTGAAGGGATACCATGCTAGGGATTTATTGTCATAGAATTTGGTCAGCTTCATTAGGCCGATTTGACCTATGTTGGGAAAGTATTGAGGTTGAAGCTTATAGGCTAGGTTAAGGGTTAGAGTTACAAAGTGGACTAGGAGGGATTTGAAGCAAGGTCTAAATTCTTATATTAGGTATCATTATTGCCAGAGGGGTTATGTAGCTTTTCTCATAGGAAATTATTGAATAAGGTGACATTGTTCTCAATAAAAGGAGCATTGCATTAGGGTTATTGACAAAAATCACTATGTCTAGCACCTCAAACCCAAGACCTATAAATTTAAGGGCTTTATGAAGTGGGTTAGTAAAACCCATTTCAAGAAAAGTGTTTGGGTTGATATAAAGGAAATAAATCTTGTCATTATTATTTTTTACACAAAATATGACCAAATTAACCTTGTTATATATTTTTTTAAATGGTTGAAAATCTAGATTGAGATAGTGAAAACTCAAACACATTCGATATTGAGGACCTATACGGTCCTTGAAGGTGGGAAATCGAATATCTAAACTTGTGGATGATATATGTTTTTCACCAATGACCTACGTAGAATAATTTAATACTTCTTGAGCATGTTCCATGGAAGAAATCATATAGAAAATTATACCATTTCCTTAGCCCTCTAATGCCCTCTAAAACTAACCACAATTTATGCAATTATTATTATCCTATTTCCTATTGACAAATAATATTTCTAAGAAGGAATTACTCTAAAAAAAATCATTTTCTATTATTACATTCTACAATAACCTTTACAATTTTATCAAGGATTAGATATTCATAGACTTTACTTCCTCTACCATTTACTGAAAACTTTCAGTGTTTACAGATACCCTAATCTTTTCTATCACCATTATATTTGAGTGACACCTATATATTATTTCAGTAGCGACCCCCCCCCATGGGTGATGTGAAAACAATACCCAAAAAACATTGAAACATAATTTCAAATCACCCTTACACAATTACGGATGAAAAATTGATGCCTCTTCACTTCCTAGTCCTGAGATTATCAAAAAAATGCATGCATGAAGTAGTGTAAAATTAATACAAATATAAGAGTTTATCCAATATAATAGATTAACTTTTTTCATTTATATTTACTTGTATAATTTTCCTCCATTAAAATTCATTAATGAAATAAAAAATACGTATAACATCAAGTAAAATTACCCACATGGTTTACTTATAAATGATTATCCAATTAGACTAATGCAATTGTGGTTAATCCATTAGTATGTGCATTCCATTTTTATCCATTCCATTAAATGTTTGACAAAAACATGAAAAATTAAATTTCCTTATAATGATTCATTTATTACTTAGGTCATATGGCATCCAAAATGTCTTTAAAAACTAATCCATGAATTATAATTCCATTATTAGGTTTACAATGATAGATATTTTTTAGAACAATTCAAAAAAATCATGTGATTCAAATATATAAGGATTTTCATCTCATAAGTCATGATAAAATCATTTACAACATGAATCATACTTCAATTTACAATACATTCCAATATACAATGATTATAATTAATCTATCTCAATATACAATATAATGAATATCGTGTATACAATACATCACAACTAGATTTTCAACACACTTGTTTCCTTTCTCCATAGATCCATTGTGATGCCAATTTACTTAATGATAGAAAGAGTATCATTAGACTGATTTAGCTCCATCCATGAGCCTTATGAACGTATACACCTATTTAAATATTAGAGTGGCCATAACCTTTGCAAGAAGGAAGATGGGAGTAATCAATAGGTAAGAGAAAACCACATGTAGTGCAATCACAAAAATTAAGTAGACCTATGAACAATTTAGCAATAAAACCTATTAGAAATAATATTAATGGTTATACTTTTAGATATAAGACTTAAAAAACACTAGGTGCATCATCCTAATGAAATATGACAATGTACCGGTGCATGAATAAATCCTAACTAGATAATCATGATTGAAGAACTTGATTTTATCTATAGTCAACCCCTAACTTCTAGGGGATTGCCATGTGTGAATATTGTATTAGGTAACAAACCAGTCCATACATATCACTCCTTATTCCATATATGCATCTCCTAAAACTTCCCACACCCCATTTAAAACTCACAAGTGGGACATATCTATATTCCTAAAAAAATACAAGCATAGGAAACTAGAAATCATGATTAAAGAAAATATAACCCTCCTAAATTTCCCATACCACTTGTTCAAATTATCATTGGAAGGACACTAATCCTAATATGTTATCTCAAAACAACACAAGGAAACACACAATATGATTTGAGCAATTGTAATATTATTGAATATGGGACCCAATGACCATCCTTTTTATCAACAAAAACAATGGAAATATGGCCTCTAAGGGTGTTTCCCTCTGTTAGAAAAACTTCTAAGCCTATGGCTTTTGCATTATCTACCCCATTAGTTAGTTTTGGTAAAGAGGTGGTGAAATCAGAAGCTTTCTACCAGAAAAATGAACTGTTTGTAGATTCAAAAATTTCTACCCGGGCTTGCCCTCTCTTCATGCTTGGATAACCAGTCACTGGGGCCCCATCATGGAAGGTAGGTTGGATATTTATCCTAGTGCTCATGATTTTTTCATAGTAATATTTCTTGAAATATCATATAGGGATTTTATTTTTTGGAAGAGTTTGGGATTTTGAATCCTACCTGTTATTGATGAAACTGTGGTTCCCTCTATTTAATGCGGTGTCTTCATCTTCCCTATTTTTTCCCTCCAATTTTGAATGGAGAGTTGTTTTACTAATATAGAAAATACTTTGGGGAAATGTTTGGCTATGGAACCAAAGACTAGGGATTATGAACATACTACATATGCAAAAAATTTGGTTGACATGGATACTTTTGTAAATTTTCCAGCCACTATTGAACTCAAAGTGGAGGATAGAACATGGATACAAAATCTTGACTATGAAGAGTTTCCCTTTAGGTGCAGAACATGCTTTTCCTTAGGCCATTTAGCTTCATATTTTCATATGGAGCAAAAAAATGTTAAAAATTGAAGTTCATGGTGGAATAACTCTAATACCAGTCACCTAGTTGTTAAGGATCTGTCGGATTGTGATTTTGAGGCTGAATCATAAGAATCCAGTTGATCTCAGATGTGAAAAATGAGGAAGTTCCTCTTCCTCCTTACATGGAGCATGTGCAATAGGAAAGTAAGAATGATGGGGATCCTTTGGTTTTTATAAAGGGTACATCGGTCTCACCATGGATGCAAAGTTTTGAGGAGCAAATTGAAGTGATGATTTTAATCCAGAACATTGAAAATGAAAATCCCAAAAGAGAAAAGGATTGAAAGGTTGTGAACCGAAAAAAATAAAGGGACTATCTATCCCCTTAAGATGCATTTAAGATCCAATGGGAAGGGGTCAAAAAGATGAGATAGTTGATGGTTTGGTATATTATTTGTTCTGATGTTAGTGTTTGTTTCTTTTGGTTATGTTTTCTTTTCACTGTGTCGTCTTGTAGGGGCAGCCTCATTTGTTCATAATTTCCATATCTTTCTCTCCACTTTTGTATGGGGTAGGGTCCCATTAACCCTATTTTAACCCATAATAAAAAAAAATCCCATAACATCTGAGAATAATGTCAATATAGGAATCCTAAATATGGTTTTTCAGAATGGGAGATATAAATGTTCCATAATAGATTTCAAGTACATATTTTATGTTATATGTATTCAATATTTGATCATTCGTCTAAATATTTTTAGTATTATTGGTAAAACGGGGTTTTAAATGGGACCATACCCCATGGAACAAAAGGGGATTAGAAGCTAGATTTAACAAGAGAACAATCTGTAGTTTTTTTGACAAGTGGGGGGCCATACCCCAAGAAGAAAGGCCTAAAAAACCAAATAAAATAGTAAAAACTTATGGCAGGGCACAACCTGTCAGTTTGAATCCAAACCAAAGCCAAAAAGAAGAAACACAGCAGTTATACAGTCGAGCTAGGTGAAAAAGAAACATTGTTCTTTAGAATGGATATTTATTTTTTTACACCGTCATCCACCCATCAGAAACCTCCTCGATAGGGAGAATAACCTCAATAGCTTTAATCGGAAGATATTTTCTATTTTCCACTGGAAGAGGAGGAGGTATATTTTCTTTTTCCACTTTATGCTCAAATGGTTTAGTTTTTGTATTCTCTATGTTCCCACCAAAAATAATTTCTGAAGTAGAAGTTTACAGTACTGATTCAGCTCCAACGTTTGAAATCTACACTTGAATCTAGATCATGCTTAGTATCAAAAACCAAATATTATGGAAGGTCATTTTTCCACCAACTGTTTCTCTGATTATTACACTTTTCCATCTCACATTCTCGAGGTTATGTGACCAAGAGTGATACACCTTCTGCACCTGAAGGGAAAAGCTTTTGTAATCAAGTGGTTGTGACCATGTTTGGTTTTGCACTTTAAGCTCAATGTTTACAGGATTTTTTTTTCGAAGTTTCAAATTCAACAAGAATCCTAACATATGTTGTGTGGGTGTAATTGGTTGTTTCAGAATCAATGAAAAAGAGTAACACCCAAAAAAATTCCAATGGAGATCAAATAAGCATGGCTTCAAAATTACAGGGGAAGATGAGGCAGTCTAATCCAAATGGTTTTTGAAAGAGACGGATTTTGTGAGTGGGTTAAAAGATGGAAAGGGGTTTTAAGACAAGGTATCATGATTTACAAACCCATGATTTACCCACTATGATATCTTTATCAGTTATTGAAGAAAAACCACAATGAAAATTCCTTTTGCACACGGATAAATATCTAACCTACCCATTAGAAGTGGGATCCAATGTTTAGAGATCCATTCGTTAAGATCTAGAAATTTGGTCCATAAACCACTAAACTAAAAATCAAAGAATGCTCCCAGTAAAAGTGTTCATATTCTAGAAATTTTTCTTTGAATGTGATCCAGGGGGTTATGTCAATAGGGTCCGTGGTTCTGCAACGCTACACAACATCTTTGAAGGATACGTTAGATGTTATTGTAAGTAGGGGAAGAAGTTTCCTTGCCAACAAGGTTTTATCCACCATCAAGAGCCTCCCCAAAATGTTAATTTTTCACTTACAACATAATTTCATTAAAAATGTGCGTTATGGTTTTTAATAAATGTGTCAATGCATATAATTCATACCAAGTTGATACTAAGTTTTCATTATTAGTTAGCATTTTTTAATCAATATCACCACCTTTATGCGATTTAAGATCATAAAATATAATTAATCATTTACAAGGTTTTCATACAATCACATGAGAGAGAGCGTGTTTTTATAATATTTTTAATTTGGTTTATGTATTTACACTAAACATATTATTAGTTGATTCATAACCTTATTTAAAACATTAGCTGGATGTAAAATAGGACATACTATATTTAGTTTCCCTTTATAATTTTTTACGGTCTTCTATATCAATATAATAAGTATTATATGTTTTTTTTCCCAAATTTTCGATGCATAACATAAATAGTAATGAAAATGGAATAAAAAACCTAAAACCTAATAGTAACCCTAATTTGGAGTTTTGTAATCTTATTAGGGGTTTAACAACTTATTTTTGAGCAAGGGGGTTGAGAACATAATTATAATGAATGAGACTTAGAATATGAATTTTCAAGCTAAAAGGAAACTACCTAAATAACCCCAAATGGTTTAACAAGAAAGGGAAGTAATGATAAGATCCTTGATAATATTAAATGGTCTAAGAATGAGATTATAATTTTTCCCTATGAACAAGTGATGAAGTGATAATAAGTTCAAGTTTGAACTAAATGACAATTTAGGGAATGGTAAAGCAAAACCACTCTCGGAATGATAAGACAAAATGAAAGGGCCATATGTGATTTAAAATCCCAAGTGATTGTAATCTAGAGGAAAACAAGTAAATTGACATTGAATTAGAATTTTTAATGGGGAAATAACGGGTTGAGAAAACACTAACAAAAAAAATGGGATATATCTAAGCAAGTTAAAACTCCTTCAGTAAATAAGCTAAACATAGATATAAGAAGAATAGCTAGTATGGAAAATTAAAACTCAATAAATAAATGACAAGATTAAAATATGATTAATGAAGGGAATACCTCATAAGTAAGGATAAAAATAAGTTAACAATTGAAATAACTCAACAATTTAAGTGTGTCTAAGCACTAGGAACCCTCCCCCCCCCCCCCCCCCCCCCCCAACAAGTAGAAATAATAGGATTTGAGTGGAGAAGAACTGTCAATCATCACATAAATTTGTAAATTGATAAATTCTCTATCTTTGCATGGCAAGATGATCATGACAGCCTTGTTAATAGAAACATATTGTATAAGGTAAGTAGTGTTTAAATAGATTACTTCCTCCAAGACATCCTAGTTAGTAATGCATCCAAAATTTAGCACATTGGATGGTATGTCATCGATCAATAGTTTAGGAGGAAGGGATACCTATATCTGGTAGAGTTTGCTTATAATAACATCTTCCATAGTTTCATAAACATGGATCCTTATCAGGCCTTATATGGAAAAGAGTGGAGGAAACCTCTCAGTTGGGACAAGATTGAAGCTTACATTTTTATTGGGCCCGAGATGTTGCGAGATATGGAATACCCAATCTCTCTCATTCGAGTCAGCATCACCCAGAGGCACAAGACAAACAGAAGAAATAAACTAATGTAAAAAGGAACTTATCATAACTTTTAGGTTGGATCAAAGGTATACTTCATATTCAAGCCCCATAAGAGCCCTATCCATTATGGAAAAGACTGTAAGTTGGATTTAAGATTTTTAGGACCTTTGAGGTATTAGAGAGAGTTTTTCCAGTTGCATATCATCTTACTTTGTCAACCTAATTTCCTCACATCCCCTACCGATGTGTTAAGTGTTTCAATTTTATGGAGGTATATTCAGGATGTGTATCATTTACTGGATTGGACTACTTACAAGTGTAAGAGGGAGGACACCTGATGATGGATCCCATGTGCAAATTCTAGGGCACATGAGCCTTAGGCCTTTGGGGATAAGAGGTTGATCTAGTACGGGGTATAGTGGGACACTTACAATGAGCATACCTTCATGGGTGGATACCACCACCCCACAAAATCAGTGCCCCGACCTATTCCAGTGACTTCCAGGAGGAATTCATGTTTAAGGGGAGGGGATGTAGTGCCCCCTCCCTTTACACATTGTTTACTACTCAACTTATAGCCCTTCAATTTTTTTTTTATTGTATATGGATATGATTTTTAGTTTGAATACAATAGATGACTTGTATGATAGATATTATGAGTTATATGATTTAAGGCACATAACATCATAGACACTTTATACTAGTATGGCCTACTTTTTTTATTTCACTAACCATGCAGGGATAATTTTTTCTCATTATATGATTAATTGATTTATTGAACTAACCTTGCAAGGATTATATGTGTATGATCTAAATTCTATATATATGTTGCATGTTTGATTATGGATGGAATTTTTGTGATATATATATATGGGTTAAATTTATTTATGAGACACTATTAAAATCTTGATATCTTCCAATTGAATCATATATGTCGATGTTTGTAACAAAATTGAAATGTCATCTTAATTATTAATTTTATTACAAATTGTATGATGTGTTATTTTGATGTCTTTGTTTGGATTTAGTTCATTTTCACATGGCTATATATGGACATATATTTTTTTGTGTGGTATGATGCTTGTTTGAGGTGTGCAGGTGACAAACATGTAATTTCAGAGAAAAATATAAAATACCAAATTCAAGAAGGGAGAAGACCAACAACCTATAAATTCCATGTGTTATCACGGGTTCACCTAATGAGAACTTGTTTGTTTGTGTGTGTGTGTGTGTGTGTGTGTGTGTGTGTGTGTGTGTGTGTGTGTGTGTGTGTGTGTGTGTGTGTGTGTGTGTGTGTGTGTGTGTGTGTGTGTGTGTGTGTGTGTGTGTGTGTGTGTGTGTGTGTGTGTGTGTGTGTGCATGCAAACTATGTCAAGTGACCTTGTAAATTGTGATTTGTTTTATGTTTAATTTTTTGAATGTGTTTTGTCACATTTTCCTTATGTGCAACTTTTGAAAAGTGAATTTTATTTATTTTGGTTAAGTGGATTTTATTTGGGTTATTTAATTGTGTTTGTGATAAATTAATTATGTTTTGACCTTTTTTTTTTGTGTTGAGTATTTTGCACTCAAAGAGAAAACTCGAATTTGTCCTCTAGGCCCACTTTTCAAAGAATGTGGAGAAGGTTTACCTTGCTCCACACTCCAAAACATTTCCCTAAGCCCATACCCATTGGGTAGGTGTGATTTTTGAATGACAAAAAGGTAATTTTTCTCATTTATGAATGACTTTTCTCCTCCTTTGCAATTTTAGTTGATTTTACTTGATTTCTTTCACTCATTTTTTATTTTAGTGATTGCCTTGGGATGTGTCTTTTGGAGTATGGATGGAAACTTCCTTACACCTTATTTATTGATGGTCTGACTTGAGTAATCCTTCACATCACCCTTTTCTCCTCTTAAATTTATATATATATTTGTTTGATTTTGGAGAGGGAAGGGGGGTTACATGCCCATTTGTTTTGAAAATTATCTTAAATTTTTTATGGATTGGAGATCCTTTTTGGAGGAAGAACTTGTTAAAGTTTCTTTGATTTTGGATTGCTTAAATGGACAAGATGACCCAAAGGTAGGCCTATTTTAATTTATTTCTTTATTTTCTTGCATGTGTTGTTTCATGAAATTGGGTTTTCTAGTGAATGACCATAGGAATGGTGTGGGATATAAGTAACCAAACTTGGCGAAAATCGATGTCTTTCAGAAGAGTGGAGGTAAAAGGTTATTTACTTAGTAAACAAGTAATAATCATAGCTTATTCATAAAATGGAGGGATAAGGTTTTGTTTATGTGTGTGGGGTTTATGGAGGGATGTTTTGTATCTTTTTCTTTGGAAAAAATTGATGCCTTTCATAAGAGTGGAGGAAAAAGGGTTGGAGTTAAATACTTTTATTGGAGGGAGTGTGAGATGGATTTTTACCATCTCACTTGGGAGGCAGAAGGAGAGTATGGATAATTTTTCTCTTTTGGGATTCTAGTGAGAATCCTTCATGTTGATTGTTCCTTAAAGAGTCATGTTTTCTTGTTTTTTATCTTGTTGTTGTGCTCATTTGGGATAACATGTGTACATTCCTACTTTTTTGGGGCTCGGGGGTCAATGGGAGAGTTTATATCTTCCATTGAGAAATTTGGGTGGATAGCGTTGTCCCCTCCTCTTTTTGGTTGTTCCATGTTGACCTTGTTGAAGATAAAGTGAAGAAGATTATGGTTATAATTCCCTTTTTGGAGATATCTATTGTTTCCTTTAGAAAATTTTGTATTCTCTAAAGGACT
>CM034150.1:703587445-703632445 GCA_019776745.2 Taxus chinensis | reverse complement strand
GAGTGTGGAAGGAAATTTCCTTACACCCATGTCTTTTTTTATTTGATCACCCACATACCTCTCTTACAAATTTTCTTACACCTTCTTTATTGTTTGTTTGACTTGTGTACTCCTTCATATCACCCCTTTTTCCTATTAAATTCCTCTATATGTGTTTAATTTTGGAGAAGAAGGTTACGTGCCCAATTGTTTTGAAAAATATCTTAAAATATTTTTGGATTGGAGAGCCTTTTTGGAGGAAGAACTTTTGAAAACCTGCTTCGATTTTGGATTGTTCAAGTGGACAAGATGAAAAAAAGGTAGGCATATTCTCCCTTAGTTATTTGTTTTGCTTGATTGTTATTGCATGTGTTTGTTTTTATGTTGTTTCATGAAATTGGGTTTGGGTAGTGAATGGCCATAGGAATGGTGTGGGATAAAAGTAGCTAAACTTGAAAAAAATAGATGTCTTTTAGAAGAGTGGAGGAAAAAGGGTGTTTACTTGGTAAACAAGAAATAATCAAATCTTATTGATAAAATGGCGGGATAAGGTTTTTTATGTGTGTGGGATTTATGGAGAGATGTTTTGTATGTTTTTCCTCGGTGAAAATTGTTGCCTTTCGGAACAGTGGAGGAAAAAGGGTTAGAGTTAAATACTTTTATTGGAGGGAGTGTGAGAGGGATTTTTACCATTTCACTTGGGAGGAAAAAGGAGAGTATGGCTACTTTTTCTCTTTTTGGATTTTAGTGAGAATCCTTCGTGTTAATTGTTCCTTCAATAATTGTGTTTTCTTGTTTTTTTTCTTGTTGTTGAGATCATTTGGGATAACATGTGGACATTGCTACTTTCTTGGGGCTCGGGGATCAATGGGAAAGTTAATCTCTTCCATTGAGAATTTTGGGTGGAGAGTGTTTCTCCCTCCTCTTTTTGGTTGTTCCATGTTGACCTTGTTGAAGATCAAATGAAAAAGATTATGATTTTAATTCCCTTGTTGGAGATAGTTATTATTTCTTTGAGAAAATGTTGTATTGTCTAAAGAAATTTTTCTTCATGGAATACATGGTGTATTATTTTCCCCTTGTTGCAAAAAAAAGTCATGTGGTTATTCTCATTCTAAAACATTGTAATATTTATTCTACTTGAATGGTGAAGGAAATTTGATTGTAGGATACAAGAAAAGTTGTTAATGAAAGTGTGTAAATTGTGTACCGTGATATGAAAAGAAAGTCTAAGTAGATGAGTTAATTTTGTGTAGAATCCAAATTTGTTTTCAATGGAAAGAAGAAACTGAATAATTATTGTAAATGGCTGCATTATTTCATTTTTAGTTGAATGAAAACAAAAAGGTTGTTTGGAATTTTGAATTGGAAAATATTGTCACCTTGTGTATATCAAATCCATTTTAAGATATGTGTTTACCTAATGTAGATATTAGAAGATACCTTGTATTACAATTATTTGATAATCCAAGTATTTTAACTAAGAAATTGTTAGAAAACAAAATGATATAATAAGCATAATATGTATTCAGTTATATATGGTTATAGAGACGGTTCCACGCAGAGGAAGAGGGAATGGGAAAAATCTTGCAAATACATAAGTGGGATAGCAGGAAAAGGGAATTGTTAATGTCTTATTTAATACGACTATTCCAAATAAAAGGCAAAGAAGAAAAAAAAGAGGTGCCCTCATCTACCGTGAGAATGGTAATGTAAAGGTTACACGGCATGTATCATGGGGAACAAAAGTAAAAGAATAAAAATCAATATAGCTAAATGTTGCACCCAAATGAAGCACCTCCCAATCCTCAATCTCCTCGTCCTCTGCATACAAAAAACAAACATATGTAGGTAATAGGTCATCTTAGAGACAAATAACCTGCTTGAGATACAAACCAAGATCAATTGTTTTCTATATAATAAAATGAAGAGATACCATGGTTACAGATTATTTCAGTGTGTTGGGTCGGTTTAACACATAATGGTTCACTTTTAGGATTACTATTAGTGAGATCTTCATTTACCTTAGTTTTTGTGGCCTTCTATTTATTTACTTACGAGAGTATAGAGATCTCTAATTTATGTAGTCACTATAACTATCCAATTACTGCTGAATTTACATGTTAACTTTGGTTGCACCATGGTTAACACCTTGGGGATCTGAAATAAAGTTCTTGTATTATTGTACAAGGAAATTTCAGGTTTGAAAGGCCATTTAGGATGACTCACCATCCACATTATGCCTTGGGTTTTGAAGGGAATTAAACCCAATTGGTGGGTTTAGTTGGCATGAGTCTATTTTTTCAACTCAAATTTCCTTTTGTTTTTCAATACATGGAGAAAAAACACCAGATACGGAACTTTTGAATCTATACAATTCATATAATATCTCTTCAACCAGAATCATATCACTAAGTAATTTTTTATATTAATATTTTATCCCATAATGATTTTTATTGGTTATAAAATTTGGTAGAAGGTGTTGGTATCCAAATTGATTCTCCTTTGTAAGTTGAGCATCATCACAGATTTAAAAAGAAGCCTAGAGAAAGGTAAATCATCATATATGTCATTTTGTAGCTGGGGAGGTGATTCAGCTGGCTCTTTGTCACTCATATGTTGGAGAAATGGATAGCACCTTCAAAAGGATTTTATCTATCCTCACTACTTTAGGTTGTGCCTTTCAACCAGGGTGAGAGGACCCATTTTTAACCATTGTTGGTGAAGGAGAATGAAGATATCCTTCTTTCCACAAATTTGATAGGAAACCTTGATAAAATATGATCAATGCACCACAATTTAACTCTCACAAGTTGTCACTTCTAAAGAATGGTGATATTTTCTAAACAAGGTTAAGGTTACTAAAGACATTATGGAATCCTAATTGCTTTTGCATATTTTGGCAATAGAATTTATTCATTTGTGGACATACAAGGCAAATAGGGGTAGTTTAGGTAGGATTTATTATTTTTGAATAAATTTTGGCAAGAGATTAAGCAGGATAAACTTGATTTTGCTAGATCTTTGAGAACCTTCACAAAAATTAGAAAAACTAAATGACAGAATGCTTCTAGAATAGATAAAATATTTCTTTAACCAGAAGGTGTGCATTAATGGAGGCCCAGATTTACACGGCTTCACACAATCTCCAATAATTTAACACAAAGGCTTGAGCTACAGACTTACATTAAACATTAAAGACCCCTAGTTCCTCACACCTAAGATACACTCGAAGGCTTACAAAAAATCTTTATCAACAAAACTGATACTAAAGTGATTTTAAATTGTTTATCTCATTACATGATGAAGGCTCTTCTCAAAATGAAATTGCAAATGCCAACTAAACTATCACAAGGATGAGATCCTATGTGATTCGGAGGGATTTTAACACAAGATTGCAATAGAAACATCAAAACCCTTTTAAAAACATTCTCAAATAAAAGCAAGACACAATTTTTCCCAAGATCAACACAGATTAATTCGAGATCTATTAGATTTATCAGCAGGGGAAAGTTTCTTGAATAGTATCAGAGCTTGTCAATGGCTGTACACTCACAACCATCTTGACGCGATCAAATCTAAAAACACAAGAGATTAACAGGTTTCTCAAATGGTCTCTCAAAAATATGGGCTTTCTCAAATTTTCTAATAAGAATTGAACCCCCAACCATTTGTATGACTAACTCACGCCCTTTATAGAACTCATTTATAATAAAGCTTCCCCCCCAAACAAATAATATTCGAGGAACCTTTGTTTGTTACATATTTGATCATGATTTCTAGAAACTGGTGTTTAACAAATTTACAACAAAAAATTTCTCGGTGTTCAAAAGGTGAATCATTTCAGATATTTCCATCATTTTTTTAACTCAAGAATCCAGTCGTCTCCTCTGGCAACACATTTTTCATCCTTTGCACCTATATCTTCCTTCTCCTCATTCTTTCCTCTACAATTTTCTCTGCTAGATCTGGCAATTCATTTTCTGTAGGTTCCCGAGTAACTCTGTTTTAAAATATCAACTCTCGCACTTCCTCATATTCACAAATTCGAGCTCCACAACACTTCAATTGCACTTTGCTGATATAAATGACAAGAAATAATTCAGATTCACCATGAAAAATGATGCGTATTTGCAATCCCCTAAAGTCATGGAACGTTAATGGCATAAAAAACCAAATGCATCATGCCATAACCATTGATTCTTTCATTTCACAACTTTAAATTAGAGCCATCCACGTGGAAGATTAGAGCCGAAATGGGCCTAGGGGTGCCTTTTGCATTTTATGAATTTTGGAGAAAATGCTGCAATTTTCACATTTTTCCCCACCCCTCTGCCTTTAAAATACGGGCTCGACACGTGGCTTAATCTGGGCCTTTGATGGAGTCACGGCTCATTTCTACAATTTTACCCTTTTTAACAAAAAGGCAAAATTTCCAATTTTCCTCTAGTGACCTACTTCCCCACCTTTGACTTTTCAATGAAAAATTCATTTGTTTCCTGGCAAGGTCGTGCTTCACTTTTATACCTTATCCCTTTTTCCTAATAAAGCAAAAAGTTCCAAGTTTCTCCCAGTGCTCCGCCCTCCCGATTTGACTTTTCAAATGCTGACTCAAACATGTGACATCACTTTATCCCTTGCGGGATTGCGGATCAATTTATAACTTTGCTCATTTGTACAAAAGGGTAAAAAACTAGAAAATTCTCCGGCAACCAACCTCTCTGCCTGTAACTTTTCATGTGGACCCCAACGGAGTTGCGGGTTATTTCATAACTTTGCTCTCTCATACAAAGAGGCAAAAAACTTCAAAATGTTCTGCCTTCCCACTTATAACATGAGAAACTACCACTTGTCCATCTTCGGGGTCAAAGTAAGACTTTTTCCCTGCCGCTTTATATTTATTGATTAACCAATTAAATGTTATCGGGGCCGCGGGGCCAATTTGGTATTTTTTACAAATGAGAAAAAAGTGGCAAATTTCACCAAAAAGACCCATTAGGCCACATCTAATCAATAATGAACATGTATCTGTAGATGTTAGAGATAAATTTTGACAGGGAAAACATGCCCGTCAAACAGTAAGATGCAGGGGAACTTCACCATTTACACCCAGAATTGAATCTTTCTTCAAGGAAAAAGAATTTTCAAATAAGTCATGGCTTGACAGCAATCCATGACCATAGAGAAGGATTTACGATAACACCCTGGTAAAGATAAAATTTGTACACATCCATTCGGGGAGATAGAAAATACGACAAACCAGGAAAATTGAGAAATTTTTAGAACAAACGGAGTGAGATAAAATCAAGCACCAACATTAGCTCCGACTCAGGAATGGGTACTCCCTACAAGTGCCACAAGAATAATAGACCATGTGCCAAAAATTTGTTAGGAAATGGAGTCAAGAACAAGCTTACAGAGCCGAAAGAAAATAACCAAATCCCCCAAGACAAACTGAGAAACCAACAAAAACTGGTCACCAGGGACCAAGACAAACAGAAAAACATGAAAGCAGAATGAAACCAAAAGACTATACACTGTACAATGGTGTGCACCTTGATTCAGAGAAAATAATCAAGGAAAATTTTCAAGTTCTTTTGATTCTGGATATGACCATGCTAAGCAGTTCTGATACATCTTTAACAACTGGTCATATGATTGTTTCTCTTTTCCATCCAAGTTGTTATCCGACCACATTTTTTCAGGCTTATCCTTGGTGCCTAGGTCAAGTTTTTTAACATCTCTAAAGGTTGCATCAAACATCAAAGTCCGAGGAAAATAAATCTACTCAAGATATCTACATTGATCAATTTTATACTCCCTAAAAACAGCATAACTCACAGAGTTATCAACATCAATGTCTGTGTGCAATACTTCATAAGAAGCATTGTTGGGGTCCTTAATGAGATATAACATTTTCTTTTCACCAGGTAACTTCACAAGGCTTCCCTTAATTGGTATGGTGGCATAAGACATGTCCATTTGCACATGTCCACCCACACTCACTACCCACTTTTGGGATAGTAACATTCCCCACTTAGCAGGACAATCCACAATTACTACATTCAAAGTCAAGTACTTGCCTGGATAAGCTGCTAATTGCACTACTAAACCCTTTACACATTCAACTACTGGCACCTCTCTTGAATCCATGGCAGTACATTTCCCATAAGCTATTGTTACTTTGATATTTAACTCAGTCATGACCTCAAGAGGCATTACATTACATGAGGCTTCTAAATCAAACATGCAGTTATGTAACAACCTATCCTTAATAATAAAAGTAGTAAAAATGGATCCACATTCCTCTAAGATTCAACCAGAGAAGTTCCCAAATAAACCTCAAGTGGTTCACCCAATTCCTCCATTGCTTGTGATTTTTCTAATTCTGTAATGGGAGGAGAAACCTCTACATTGTTTACCTTTTTACCCTGGGTGACCTTTTCTTCCTTAAGCCCCAAATACTCAATTGCTCTCTTCTTATGCTTAGGGATTCTAAGCAATTCAACAATAGGAATAGTAATCTTAATCTGACTCAAGATTTGGGCTATGTCACAGATAACATATTTAGGTAAGGTAGTATTGGGAGGAAGGTTTACAAGTGTATCTGATGGCACGGGATTTTTCACAGTTTGAGCATGGAGAGGAAAACAAGTTTTATTTGGGGTGACAAATCCTTTTCTAGATGCGTCTTTCTTAGGGGTTTCCTTAGGGATGTTGGTAAGAATTTGAATTTTTGGTTTGTCCTTAGGCCCTACCCCTTTGACAACTTTACTCCTTGTATTATATTCCTTTTTGTGTCCAACTGCTACATTCATTAACAATTGTTTGTCCTCTTCTTAAGGAATTCCTCCATCATACTTCTTAATCATTAATGCCCTTAAGTACTCAAAATCATTATTAGGCAACTCAAAATCTTGTACCATATTAATTTTAGAAGTATGAGTGGGAGGAAGAGGTAATACCCAGTTAATGCAATCCCAGAATTTTTCAACAATTCTGGCACTCATCAGCTCAGTTGAGGTTGCTCCCTGCTGTGAACTTATAGAGGAATACATCATGCATGCATCATCATCTATCTCATCATCATCAACTTCCTCGACTTCTTTTTCTTCATCACATGTGGAATGGGGAAAGAAACATCTATCACACCACTCCATATCATGGAACTCTTCCACAGTAGAAACTCTGGAAGCTAAAGGATCAGGTACCAATCTATTTTCCTGGGGTTAGGGCTATCTATTTCCTGATCCCATGGGCCCTTTACCTCTATCATCATATCTCTGATCACCCCTAAGATGATTTGAAAATATTTCTTGACCTTGTACCTTGTGCTGACCTTAGGAACCTTGTCCAATTCCCTTCTCTACTCTGGCCAGTTTATAGGATATTTCCTTAACAGCTCCGGCCAAAGATTTTACAACCTCTTCCAGATCAACAAACTTACTCAACTGAGGATTCTCTAGATTGATTAGCTTGATACCTTCTCTCTTATGAGGCTTACCAACTGCCTTGATGTTATTTATAATTTGTAAAGCCATGGTGAAGGCCTAGCTCAATGTTCCTGGGTTCTTGTCCCTTAAATAATAGGCATCCTTTTTTATCAAAAGCATCAGAGTTTTTATTAAACAAGAAACATCACTTGGCCTCAGGAGAAAAAGTATCCTATTCAAGGTTTTATCGAACCAAGTATTGAATTCATGAATAGATTCATTAAGATTCTTCTTAATATGTTAAAATTTAGATAAAAGAAACATGGGATCTGTCTTATCCCCATATTTCAATCTAAAAGCATTTTTCATTTTTGTCCATGAGTCTATTGAGTTGTCTGGTAAAGATTTATACGATTCACGTGCATCCTCCTCAAGAGTATGAATAAACAATTTTATATACACATCCTCAAATTCAATCTCAAATTCGTCCATCATATTGACAAAATAAATTAAATGTTGATCGCCAGTGATAGTATTATTTCCTTGAAATTTAGGCAGTCTATTTTTAACATCTTGGGGCACATCATTTGGATATCCATCCATACCTCTAAATTTTATTGGACCGAAGGTATTAACAACAAATGGAGGTCTAGGTGGGGGCTAGGCCATGTTTTTTTGAGGTGGTAAATTTGTAGGAGATACAAAATGATGAGGAGTGAGGGGTCTGTGGGGCATAGGAATGCAATTCTCAAAATGAACGTTCTTTAAAAAATTGATTTCTTGAAAGATCTTATCGGATTTTGAAAACATAGGGATAGAATGAGATGTAAAATTTTCAAATATAAATGAAGGCCCCTCTCCAAATGGATAATTCTGATCTACAAAAATACTACCTAATTCAGAAGCACTTGAGGAAGTATGGCAATCTTCAATGACAGGTTGATCAATTTCCACAATTAATAACTCTTTTCTTGATTTCTGATCTCCAATAACTTTCCAGATTCTTCTTCCTTTAGAATTTGTCTTTCCCAATTCTAGAAACAACCTTCTAGTAGGGTATTTAATGAAAAAATATCTTCTTCCTTCCATATTTAAAAATATTATTGATTAATTTCAATTGACAGAGGTTAAGACACTGGGATTTATCAAAAATTAATTCAACATGGAGTCGCTACTAAGGATTTTCACCTTAGTTGTACAAATGCACTAAAATTGATCTGTCAAAAGTTTTTTAACACTAAATTCATGCAAAGCTTCATATATTTGACCTTCCTTTACTCGTATTTAACATTGATGATGTAAACTTAGTGCAAAAACCAACAGAAACTAGAAATATTACAAGCAGAACTTGTAACTTTGCAAATCTTACAGATCTCAACAAAGCATGATGTTTAAATAACGTATTTGTACTTAGATCACGTAAGAAAAAATTACCAGGGTTGATATGATAATGCCTTTGAAGAATCCTTGGTAATAGTGCCAATCTGGTGTTGTTGCCACACAAATAGGTCCCGGTGTTCAAATAATCCCTGGCAACGATGCCAATCTGGTGTTGTTTCCACAAAAATAGGTCCCGGTGTTCAAATAATCCTTAGCAACAGTGCCAATCTGGTGTTGTTTCAACACAAATAGGTCCTAGTATTCAAATAATCCCTGAAAATGATGCCAATTTGGGTGTTGTTGCCACACAAATAAGTCCCAGAGTTTAAATAATCCCCGGCAACGGCATCAATATGGTGTTGGTATCCAAATTGATTCTCCTTTGCAATTTGAGCATCATCACAAATTTAACAAGAAGCATAGAGATAAATAAATCATCATGTGTGTTGTTTTTGTAGCTGGGGAGGTGTTTCAGCTGGCTCTTTATCACTCAGATGTTGGAGAAATGGATAGAACCTTCAAAAGGATTTGATCTATCCTCACTACTTTCGGTTGTTCCTTTTAACCAGGGTGAGAGGACCCATTTTGTAACCTCTGTTGGTGAAGGAGAATGAAGATATCCTTTTTTACACAAATTTTAAAGGAAAATTTGAGAAAATATGATCAATGCACCACAATTTAACTCTCACGAGTTGTCACTTCTAAAGAATGGTGATATTTTCTAAAAAAGGTTAAGGTTATTAAAGACATTATGGAATCCTAATTGCTTCTACATATTTTGGCAGTAGAATTTATTCATTTGTGGACATACAGGGAAAACAGGGGTAGTTCAGGTAGGATTCATTATTTTTTAATAAATTTTAGTGGGAGATTAAGCAAGATAAAATTGATTTTTCTAGATCTTTGAGAACCTTCACAAAAATTAGAAAACTAAATCACAGAATGCTTCAGAATAGCTAAAATATTCCTTCAACCAGAAGGTGTGCATCAATGGAGGCCCAGATTTGCACGGTTTCACATAATCTCCAAGAATTTATCACAAAAGCTCGATCTACATACTCAATTAAACATTAAAGACCCCTGGTTCCTCACGCATAAGATACACTCGAAGGCTTACATACAATATTTATCAACATAATGATAGTAAATTGATTTTAAATTATTTATCTCATTACAGGATGAAGGCTCTTCTCATAATGAAATTGTAAATGCCACTAAACTATCACAAGGTCGAGATCCTACGTGATTCAGAGGGAATTTAACACAAGATTACAACAGAAACATCAAAACCATTTGAAAACATTCTGAATCATAAGAAGACACAATTTTGCCTAAGATCAACACAGATTAATTCGAGATCTATTAGATTTATCAGCAGGGAAAATTTTCTTGAACAGTCTCAGAGCTTATCAATGGTTGTACACTCACAACCATCTTGACGCGATTAAATCTAAAATACAAGAGATTAACATGTTTCTCATATGGTCTCTCCAGAAGATGGGATTTCTCAAATTTTCTCGTAAGAATTCCACCCCCGACCATTTACATGAATAACTTATGCCCTTTATAGCAATAATTTACATTAAATCTTCCCCCCAAACAAAGAATATTTGAGGAACCTTTGTTTGTTACATATTTGATCATGATTTCCACAAACTGATGTTTAACATATTTACAACAAATAGTTTCCAGGTGTTCAAAAGGTGAATCATTTCATATATTTCCATCATTTTTTTAACTGGGGCACCCAATCATCTCCTCTAGCAACACATTTTTCATCCTTTGCGACTATACCTTCCTTCTCCTCATTCTTTCCTCTGCAATTTTCTTTGCTAGATCTGACAATTCATTTTCTGCAGGTGCCTGAGTAACTCTGTTTCAAAATATCAACTCTTGCACTTCCTCAAATTCACAAATTCGAGCTCCATAACATTTCAATTGCACTTTGTTGATAGAAATGACAAGAAATGATTCAGATTCGCCATGAAAAACAATGCGTATTTACATCCCCTGAAGTCGTGGAACGTTAATGGCGGAAAAACCAGATGCATCGTGCCATAACCATTAATTCTTCCCTTTCACAACTTTAAATTAGAGTCGTCCACATGGAAGATTAGAGCCGAAGTGGGCCTGGGGCTGCCTTTTGCATTTTATGACTTTTGGAGAAAATACACAATTTTCACATTTTTCCCCGCCCCTCCACCTTAGAAATACGGGCTCGACATGTGGCTTAATCTGGGCCTTTGATGGAGTTGTGGCTCATTTCTGCAATTTTACCCTTTTTAACAAAAAGGAAAAATTTCTAATTTTCCTCTAGCGACCTACTTCCCCACCTTTGACTTTTCAATGCAAAATTCATTTGTTTCCTGGCAGGGCCACGCTTCACTTTTATACTTTATCCCTTTTTCGTAATAAAGCAAAAAGTTTCGAATTTCTCCTAGCGCTCCGCCCTCCCGATTTGACTTTTCAAATGATGACTCAAATATGTGACATCACTTTTTCCCCTGCGAGGTTGTGGATCAATTTATAACTTTTCTCATTTGTACAAAAGGGCAAAAAATTACAAAATTCTCCAGCGAACCGCCTCTCCGCCTCTAACTTTTTCATGTGGGGCCCAGTGGAGTTGCGGGTTATTTCATAACTTTTCTCCCTCATACAAAGAGACAAAAAACTTCAAAATGTTTTTCCTTCCCAATTGTGACATGAAAAACTGCCACGTGTCCATCTTCGTGGTCAAAGTAAGACTTTTTCCCCGTCGCTTTATATTTATTGATTAACCAATTAGATGTTATCGAGGCCGCGAGGCCAATTTGGTATTTTTTACAAATGAGACAAAAGTGGAAAATTTCACAAAAATGACCCACCGAGCCGCATCCAATCAAGAATGAACACGTATCTATAGATGTTAGAGATAAATTTTGACAGGAAAACATGCCCGTCAAACAGTAAGATATAAGGTAACTTCACCATTTGCACCCAGAATTGAATCTTTCTTCAAGGAAAAATAATTTGCAAATAATTCATGCCTCGACAGCAATCCACGACCATAGAGAAGGATTTCCAATAACACCCTGGTAAAGATAAAACTTGTACACATCCATTTGGGGAGATAGGAAAATATGACGAACCAAGCAGATTGGGAAATTTTTAGAACAAACGGGGCGAGATCAAATCAAGCACCAACAGAAGGCATAGTTTATAAAATTAAATTTCCATTCCATCCTATAATATAGTGTATGTATTAACTTATAAATTATTTGGAAATTCAGGTATGGATGGGTAGATTTTAGGTTAAGGATTTAGGATTTATAAACAATATTATTATGTTACTATATTAATAGTACATAATAATATATATTATGTTTATTATTATTCTTGTTATATGTTTGTTATTATATAGCATGTTTATTATTATATATAATATTATATAATATATTTATTATATAATAATATATAATATATTGATTATATATAATGAGTTTATTATGATAATATTACACAGTATGTATAATTATTATTATTATTAAGTAATTTTCCTAGTATTATTATATAATTAGTGATTAACTAAAATTAACTAGACTATGCGAAGGTATAATGATAGTTAACCTAATCTAGGAGGGCATAAAACATGTAAATAAATGCACTTAAGTAGTATAGATTAATTTAATAATTATAACTAATAGAAATAAAACCATAATATGCAAAGAGAAGGTTAGGAAAGAACTCAGATGGTTACATATGACTGTTGTTGAGTGTCATAGGTATGTCTAGAAATTTGAGAAGTAGAAACGCTTACACATATGTCCCAAAAAGAGAGGATCTGGAAGTTCTGAGAAAAATAGAGTGCTCAAGAGGGTATCGAGGTGTCCTGGGGTGCCCTTGTATACATAAATAGGCACCCTGGTCTCTGGAAAATCTTGAAAGTTGATTCTTTCTGGGTCAGAAGATATGTTGTAACCTTCGTTTCCTGTCGCACTAGATTCTCTGAACTACACCGAATGTACCAAATATAGAAAGATGATATTAAAGACCTATAAGAGATAAAATAAGTATCAAAACCCTAAAAAATAAAAGATGCAAATGGATGGGTTGGACTGACCTCAACTGCCACAATAGTGGGCTTACTAAACTAAGCATTACACTACATTTCGGACCCAAATGTCGTTCTAGTGTGTATATCTATGTCGTGCCCTATGTGCTCTTTTGTTAGTCATACTTTGTGAAGCAACAAACAATAACTAAATGCAGAAAATGTAATAGTATGTGTGCATGGAATAGAATAGAATCCCTCCCCCTATGAAGTGTGTGTTGATGCAGATATCCTAGCCTTGATGCATGGAACTATATGGATGCAAGTGATGTAATGGATGCAACTCTAGATGGAGTGATAGTAGTACGTGATGCTAGGACCCTTATTATGGTCTCATAAATTTATATTTATAAGGTTATCTTGCTCTAATTTTGTAATTAACCCCGACATGGCCGACTAAGAAAAAGATAAGGATGAAAAATAGCTAGAAAGATCCCAAAAAGCGGCAGGAAAGTAAAACAAGGAACAAGGCACCCCAGGTGTGACCAAGGCGCTCTGGGGCACCCTAATACAGGCTTAAGAGCCCAAGTTTAGGCTAAAATGATGGTAAATTACCAAAACAACTTGGATTATATGAAAAAATGTGTGGGAATGACAAAATAACAAGTAAAACAAGATGGCCAAAAGAATGGGATTAATTAGTACTTTCTTTACTTAAGAACCTTCTAAATAGTAGTATGAGACCGGGCTAAATAATGTCTAAAGTGCATGATTTTGTGACTAAATTTTACCCCCACTTTATGTTGGTGAGCAGAAATCTTAGTAACATAAAATAGATAGAGATTTGTACCTGTTTTCCATGTAGAGTGTAGTAGAAAATGTTCTAAAGGACTAGAAAAATGCATTGAATCATAAAAATGGAGGAATGTGGAAGCTATAGAAGAAAAATGCACATATAAAAAGTGATGAGAGTGAACCTAGGGCAGAACACATGTGTATATACTAATGTGTGTAGTGTACCTACATGGTTAGTAAGGTGTGTGTCTGTCAAGGAATGTTTTTTTGGGTAGTTTTTTTTGTTGTTACCCCTAATTTGATTAATTGTTTCTCATATGGTCAGACCTACAAGGAGAAAAAAATCAAGTAGTCAAATATGTATGTATGTAAAATTTGAATGTGTATAGAAATGTGTAAAATACACAATGTAAAATACATGAAATTAAAAGTGTAAATGGAACATTTGCACTTGATCCATGTCAAGAGAAAAGGGTATAGAAGGATATCTTGTATTGCTACAAGTTTTTTGGGTGATCTCATGCCACCCTAGCTAAAGAAGTGTAGGGAGGAAATTCTTTGTGTCTTCCAAGCTCTAACCACTTCTACTAAAATGTGTGTGAAGATATATCTATATTATCCTACTTTTTGGGTGATTCGATGCCACTAACCGAAGTAGTGTAGAGAGACACAACCACTGTAACCTCTAATCCCATAACTACTTCCCATAAATGCTAAATACACCATGTCCTGTAAAATCCGTTGTGTATGGGGTTCGCAGATTAGTCTGAACCCACTCACTGTATGTAATACCACAATGCCAAAGGTGGAAAGCCATTGTACTAAATTGGGTGTAACTATGTTGTGTTAGTATGTAAACCTCTAAATGATTCCCCCCCTCTTTGAGGGCACATGGTGACATCACAGATAGGAGAATTCAGCCCCAAAATAGGACCAACCATACTTTGAACTTTGTACCCTGGAAATTTCTTGGTAGAAACCAAGGCACACACAAACAAGAAGGCTAGCCAAAGACAAATGTAAATAATGCATGCATATAGAAAACATGTGTAAGCTATGCAGAAAATGAAGTAAATGTAAACACAAAAGCAAATAAGTAAGCCTCACAAAGTGGGTTACAAACATGGGACATCACTCATGATGTCACAAGACACGCAAGGTTTTCATGGCTGAAAACAACAAACAAGTGTGCACAAAAACAAAGGGCAAATACCGCATACAATGGTAAACAGTAGTAGACAAGTATAGAAAAACAAACAAGTTGTCATGGAAACATGTAACCCTACAAAACAAGTGCTACACATGGAACATTTGTTAACATGTTAGATAAATTACCAATATGTCAAAGCATGTGTGATCAAGTAATGTAGGATGCTAAGTACAAAACGAAACAATAGCACCTAGATGAGACAAATTTGGATGCACCGAGTGACCAGTATAGGAATGGTAGAAGGAAAACATCCATGCCACATGTAAGAGTCCTATATCTATGATCACACTAAAGAAATGCATGAACAGGAATTTGTATAGGATATAGATAATGACATAAAATAAATCAGTCTAACATGTATAGTAAATTGATCATATAAAACACTAGCAAGCAAAAATACATGGCCCCAAGACAATGCAGTATGCTATGGATGAATGGAATGGAATGCAAGATGTAATGATAGGAGTTATGTGTCCCCTGAGTGGATGGAAGTGTATGCAATGAGGTTCATTTTTCCCCTTAGTAGTCAAGAATGAACCGTAAATGAGAGGTGTGTCATCGGGAAATGGTTGAATAGTGTTTTTTGTGTCTATCTCACTATGATGAGTGTCTATATATGATTGATGAGAAGTGACATGTAGAAAATATGTGTGTGAGCCCTATATCCAAAGCGTATATCATGACTTATTGAATGGATGAGTGATGATTTGGCCTAAAGCATATATCACTATATGATGAACAGGTGAGTGATGATTTATGCCTAAGTGTCTATCACTACTTAATGAAATCATGGGTGATGATTTAGCACTAAGCATATATCACTATATGATGAAAGGATGAGTGGTGATGTAACCTAAGGTGTATACCACTACAAGATGAAATAATGGAAGTGGTGGTTCAGCCTAAAACATATACCACTACTAGAGGAAATGATGGAGATGGGTGATGATTTATCCTAAAGCATATGTCACTATCCTAGGAACGTCGCATGATGAAATGTCACATGATGAATGTAAGGTAAATTTTATTTGTAAAACCTTGGCACTTGAGTATGGACCGAGAAGCTAAAGTGTGTCATAAGGTGGTGATTCCAGCGCATAGAAAATAGTGTAGTATATGTGGTGGTGAGAATAAATAACCCATGTGATGATTAGGATTTTGTAATTATGCGGGTGTGGGCAATGCAATGTAGGATATGTAGGGTGTGTAGTATGTATACCATGTAATGTGTAATATGCAATAATAGGTGTAGATAGGAATGTAATATGTATTGATAAGGTGCATAGCTATACTCATATGTAATGTAACCTAGCATAATATGTAGAATATATGTAGTGTATGATGTCACTAAATGTGTAGATACCCTAATGGATATAATGCATATATGAGGACTATTATAATGTATAATAAGTGTAGAATGAATGTTGTATTGCATGTAATGTATGATAAAATGTAATGTCTAATATATAAGGTGTATTGTGTGGGGTTCATGGTAATGGTGATCCCTCAATAGTCAAGTGTGAACTGAAGCACAAGAGTGTGTCATCGAGTAATGAGCATATTGGACTAATCTAAGTGTAGTATTTCTTAATATGCATCACATTTAGTGGTTTTTTGAGCGGTTTTTCTAAAAGAGTGGTAAGGTGATATACACCACCACCAAGTTTATCCATGAAAATGTAGGGACCAAGCCAATTGGGCTTAATATTACCTTTAAGAGGTGCCTCGACATTTGTATTCTTTTGGTTTTCTTTCAATATGAGGTCACTAATATTAAATTCTTGAGAGTGATTCTTTCGATTATAGGCTATGATCAATGCGAGATTGATGTGTGGAGATCTTCAAGTGCTTAGACACAACATGATTCCAGCATTTCTAGTTCATGCAATCATTTTTCACGATATTCATTGTATTTAAGGATGGATTTGAGAGAGATTCATAAGGATGGTATCTCGAGTTCAAGTGGGGATAACAACTTTGACGCCATAAAATAATGAAAAAGGGGGTAGCATTAGTAGTTGTATGAACACTAGTGTGATAATCCCATAGTGCGCAGAAGAGTTGGTTACGCCAATCGGTACTACTAGAATCAATAGTCTTACGTAATATTTTAATAATAGTTTTGTCGTTGTCCTCAGCTTGGCCATTTCCTTGTGGATAATAAGGTGTAGAGATTTATTTTTTAATTTTTAATTTAGCACAAAAAAATTTAACATCTTTATTTTCTAATAAAGTTCCATTATCAGCAATGATAGTAGAAGGTACACCAAAACATATGATAATATGTATGGTAATAAAGTTACAAATGTTTGTACTAGTAGTCGTCTACATGGGAACCACTTTGACCCACTTAGTAAAGTATTCAGTAGTTGTTATGATGAATTTTATGTCTATGAGATGATCCAGGGTTGATCATACCAATTAAATCTAGCCCCCTAAAGGAGAAGAGTTGGGTTGGTGCAATGGGTTGGAGAAGGTAAGTAGGTGCATGATGGATATTACCATATTTTTGGAATTTTTACAACAAGTAGCATAGTCAAGACAGTTGTGCTCCATTGTTGGCCAATAGTACCCTTGGCGTAAGAGTTTTTTGGACATAGCTTTACCCGAGAAATGGCCACCACATACTCTATCATGGATAACTGAGATGGTAGTCAGAATATCTACAAGTGAAAGACAGTGAAGAGGATGACCATCGACAACATGTTTGAATAACTTGGTCCCAACGATAACACAACGAGTAGCCTCACAACGTAATCGGTGAGTTTTTTGAGGTTGTAGGGTATCTGCGATAGTTTGTTTATATGGATAATTATAGATAGGCGTGAACCATTTGGTGGTGTCTTGATTGCGTGTGATGGTGCAAAGTTGTAATAGTTAAGGTAGAGATAGAGGGATGATGTAAGTATGTGATGATGAATATGGCATCTTATGGGATAAGTGATGCAAAAAATTTCATAGCATCTACATGGCGATTATCTTTGTGAGGAATAGTAGTAATGGAACAAGGCTCAAAGGTGGCTAAAATGTCTTTTACTATGGTATTATATGGAATAAGATGTTCCTCCTTTGTATTATATGTATCAATTAACATTATTGATGACCATTTGAGAGTCATCATGGATACATAAGTTGCGAATGAGAAGCTTTTGAGTAGTAAGCAAGCCTAAAATGAGAGCCTCATATTCAACAATATTGTTCATGCAAGAAAACACTAATCAATATGTGAAGGGGAGTAGATCACCATGAGGGGTAATAAATAAAACCTCAACTCCATTGCTAGAGTGACAGTGAGAACCATCAAATTACATGGTCCATGTATGGGATTCAATGGTATAAGCAATGAAATCATCAAAAAAGGAATTAGAAATAGGTGTTGTAACCAAAAGAGGTGTTGCGGTTAATTGATCAGCAATGACCTATCCCTTGATTTCTTTTTATGGGATGAACTTAAAATCAAATTCGGTGAGAATCGTGACCCAACATGCCAAACATCCTGAGAGGTGGGTATGGGATAAGAGATAATGCAGGGGATCGACTTTGGTGATAATATGGACCTCATTGTTAAGGAGATAATGGCATAATTTATTTGCAATAAATACAAGGCTGAGGAATAGTTTTTCAATGTAGCTATAGTTACATTCATAAGATATGAGAGTACAAATAATATAATATATGTCTCTTTCATGTTGAGAATCATTATGTTGTGCTAACAATGCACCTAAGGCATGAAATGTAGCAGAGATATATAACAAAAAAAGGTTGATTAGCTATATGAGGAACTAGAACATGTGGATTTAACAAGTAAGCTTTGATATGATTGAATGCTTGTTGACAATGTTCATCCCACAGCAGCTTAGTGTCTTTCTTCATGAGTCATGTGAATGGTTGTGTCTTATCAGCAAGTTGTGCAATAACACATTGGATAGCTTGGATTTTACCTTGTAGGGAGTAAATTTGGTAGAGATTCTTGGGTGGAGGCATGTTGATAATTGCTTTAATTTTGTTAGGGTCAATATCTATGCCACATTGGGAGATAATATATCCAAGGATATTTCTTTTTCGTCACCCCAAAAACACATTTTTGGGTTTTAAACGTACATGATATTGATGTAATCATTCAACAATATGCTTAGATCCTTTGTATGAGAAGAACACCACCTATATTATGCTAAAATACCATTTACATAATCCTCAATGATCTTGTGGATGTAGTCATGGAATATATGGGTCATTATGTGTTTATAGGTAGCCCCTACATTTTTAAGGAAAAAGGGCATAATTGTATAGCAGAATGTACCCCATGGCATGTTAAAGGAGGTTTTTTCTTGGTTAGCTAGATTGATCTTTATTTAATTGTAACATGCGAAGCCATCCATAAAATAAACAATATCTTACCTAACACTATAACCAATAATAGCGTTGATATGTGGCAAAGGGAAACTATTCTTAGGGAAAGTTTTATTTAAATCATGAAATTCAAGGAAATAACAAATGTGACCATTTGGTTTCATTATGGGAAAAACATTGGACACCCATTCAGGATATTTGACAATGTGAATAAAACCTATATCTGAATTTTTTTGAATTTCTTCTTTGACTAAGAGAGTTTCTTTAGGATGCATCTTACGAATTTTTTGTTTGATGGGTTGACACATGGGTTAAGGAAAATTTTATGCATTGCTATAGAGGTATCAATACCTGGAATGTCACTATAATCCCATATAAAAATATCTGAGAAGTCATGAAGGAATGTTGGATCCTTTTCTCCATAAGAGCTAAGAGAGGCGGCTAGTAAAACTATGCATGGATTTTCAGACGCACCCAAATTGTATTATATTATTTCTTCATTAAGAAGGTCAGAATGGTCCTTAATATATGGATCAGTTGGAATAGTTTTGGGTGGATCGGCATTATTATTTGGGATATCATACTCTCCAAGGAAAATTGTATCATCAAGAAAGGAAGGGTGATGCCATTTATGGTGGAAAGAGGGAAGATGATCATAAGCACCCATATAATCAAGTAATGCATTATCAGTAGAAAAATTATCGAGGTTTTCCTAAAAGATGGATGTGTCATTACTAATAAGTTCTAGATTTAACAAGGAAAGTGGCATAGCATGACAGGCATTATTAGTATCTAAACGGGATGCATAAGGAGGTTAGTACCCTAGCCCAGACTTGTGATTCCATGCGGGGAGGTCCCAAAGCTTCATGACCTTATGTTCTTGGTGATCTGAGAAGCGAAAATGGTGGAAATATGCATACCTTAATCCATATCTAAAGAGGTATAGGCTAATATTAGAGGTAACAGGTAGATCCGCAGTGTGTTAAGTAGAGTTACAATACTCAAAGGGTAATGGGTTAGTGGGTACATCATAAACAGTTCCCAGATAAAAAAATTTAAGTCGTGCATGTAATGTAGAAGGGACCGCGTGTAAGCATGAATACAATATCTCCCAAGGATAACATTTTAGTTGAGGTCATTGGGTATGATATGACATGGGATATTGATTGTACATGGGTTGATAGTGATAGGAAAATGAATAGTTCCTAAAACATGCTATGGGATATTATCAAAACCACGAATAGAGATAAACAAAGGAGAGAGATATGCTTCTGACATGCCTATGTGTTGAAGAAAAGTGATGTTATAGATTTTGAGGCTAGATCCATTATCGACTAAGGCATGTTTGACTCCTATGTTTTTAATTCAAACTTGGATATACAAGGGAGGGTCATGCTCTAAAATCATTGGAGGCGTAGATCATCAGATGTAAAGTGATTTGATCCTCATTAAGGGATAGATCCGAAATGAAACTTATGGGAGATACATATTCAGGGGATGTATGTAAGTAATATAATGGGTAGTAAGTATTTCCTTAGGTCTTGAGGGAAATCGGAAGGATTTTCCAAATAAGTGTGAATAGATATGTTCATAAGTGAATCAATTCTAAGATGCTAAGGAAAGAAATATGACGAATAAGAAGAAAGGAGTAAAGGCAGGGGGGTAAGATAATATAGTCATGACGAAGGAATATAAATGCAATCCCTGGAAGGTTCAATGAAAAAGGATTGGGGTTCGCAAAATGATTAACTAAAATTAGCTAAACTATGGGAAGGTAGCATATAGTTAATCTAATCTAGGAGGACATGAATGATGGTAAATAAAAGAACTAAAGTAATATAGAGTAATTAAATAGATTAAATATAGAAATAAAACCCTAATATGCAAAGAAGGAAGGTTAGGAAAGAACTTAACTGTTATAGGTGACTATTTCTGAGTGTTGCAGGGATGATGATTGGAAATTACAGAAGCAGGAATGGCTGCATAGAGATCCCGAAAAGAGTGAATCTAAAATTTCTGAGCAAAATTGAAGTGCCTAGGAGGGTACTGGGGCACCCCGGGGCTCCCTCGTATGCATAAATAGGCATCCTAGTCTCTGAAAAATCTTGGAAGTTAATTCTTTCTGGGTTGGAAGATACATTATAACCTTCACTTCCTATCACACTAGATTCATTGAACTACGCCGAATGTTCTAAAATATAGCAAAATTATATTGAAGACCCACAAGAGATAAAAGAAGTATCAAAACCCTAAAAAATAAAATATGCAAATGAATGGGTCAGACTGACCTTAGCTGCTACAATGGTGGGCTTACTAAACTAAGCAGTGCACTACATTTTGGACCTAAATGTAGTTTTGGGTGTGTGTGTGTGTGTTGCATGTCATTCCATAGGTGCTCTTATGTCAGTCATACTTTGTGAAGTGGTGAGTAATAACTAAATGTAGAAAATGTAATAGTATGTGTGCATGGAATTAGAATAGAATCCCTCCCCCTATTAAGTTGTTTGATGATTTAGACTTCATATCCTTGAATGCATGAAACTATGTGATTGTAATTGATGTAATGGATGTAGCTCTAGATGGAGTGATAGTAGTAAGTAAGGCTAGGACCCTCATTATGGTCTCATAACTTATATTTATAGGGTTATCTTTCTCTAATATCATAAGTCGCTACGACATGGCCGACTAGGAAAAATATAAGGATGAAAAATGGCTAGAAAGAGTTGGGAAAGTAAAACAAGGATTGGGACACCCCGAGGTGCCCAGTACAGGCCTGAATGCAAAGTTGTAGGCTAAAATGATGGAAAGTGCTGGCTGAAAAAACTTGGAATGTATGCAAAAATGTATGGAAATGTTGAAATAAAAAGTAAAACAAGATGGCCAAAAGGTGGGAGATTAATTAGTATTTTCTTTACCTAAGAACCTTCTAAATAGTAGTATGATACCGAGCTAAATAAGTTCTAAAGTGCATGTTTTTGTGACTACAATTAGTATATAATGTATTATTTATTTCACTAATCGCATAGTGTTGTATTAGTTGTTATATATCATTTATGTAGTTTCAAGGTACACACACACACACACACACACACACACACACACCACACACACACAATATTTAATATAAGGAATACATCACATATTGAACAGAATACTAATATAATTTTATAATAATGTAGAGTTATATTACCTATTTTAATTTCATTGTAATGAATTTGATTAGGGTGTATATGGGGTTATATTAGGCAAATATAATAAAATAGTTTAAATTATATTAGTACATATAGTAAAGCAGCATACATGACAATATATATTAGAATCTAGTGCTTTATATCTATAATAGGATAATATAATATTATCACAACAATTGTAAAGTAGTCTTAACATGTCTACAGTGTTTAAGTTAAGTGATGAAATAATAATGATGATGATGATGATGATATTAGCACAATAATATAATGAGCCTAAGATAGTCATAACATATTAGGTATATTTTATAAGGTGGATTTGTGATAACATAAGGTAGAAGTAATTCCATTTAATATATTATTATAAACATTAATACCATAGGGACTTAGCATCTATATAATGGTTGTAAAGGCTTATAATTTTAAAATCATAATACTTTATCTTATAATTTAGTATATATAAGCCCCTCAGACAATCCTACCTTCATATAGGATACAATATCCAATTAAAAAAATTTATATAATGATTTTGGTGAATCCTGAATGCATATGGTGGGAAAGGCACCATATGAATTCTATAATAATCAACCTAATAAGGTCTATGTAATGCCTTATTGACTTCTAAGTTAGTCTATCACATCGTATTCACATAAGTGTAAAGTCTATTCGGAGACATTGAGAAAATTGGAATGATTACAAAGAACAGTAGCTTGGGCTCAATAAGTAATCGAGACACAACCCTTACATATTGTAAAATGCATAAATCAATAGAGAACGAATACAACCCATCCAGGTAGCACTGAAGAAAAAAGTAGGAAAGAATTCTCTCTAGTATCATATTGTAAATGTAAAAAAAATTGCCTCATTCGGGTCAGAAATTTTGGGATGACATGGAAAATCTCCACTATGATTGCAATAATAGTACACACACCTTCCTACACGGGAATACATCTTTCATAGTCCCTTAAACTCCAAATCATTGAAACATATGACCACTGCGCATCTCGGCACCGAATGGAAAATGATCTTCTCCATTTCTTAGCCATCACTACTATTTGTGCCTCAAAAAAAAGGGATCACTCCAGTATAGCAGTTCAACCACGTAAATGTGTAGATATGCTTCCAAATCTCACATGGGTGTTCATATGTATTTGATATAGATCTCTCTGAAATGGAGTCACAATCCCTCCCATGAACCATTGTGCAGGTTGACTTGGATGAATATCATAAGGAACCTGAGACGATTAGAGTCTTAAAATGTTTGCATCTACTATTTCCACACTTCCAATATTAAAACATACTTAATGTACTTGAGTGCACTAATACTTATTTCTAAAATTTTGGATTTGTAAAATCATCTAAAACTGTAGTGTTAAGCATCATAATCCACGGCATTGCTAGAGTGGTCATATTTTTCTTGACCAGATATACAATGTCCTGATAGTGTAGTGGGAAAATTGGATTGGCCGACCGATCTAGGGATTTAATTCCTTCAGCACACCATAGATTTCAACTTGTGCACCATTTTTCTTTCTATTAATCCTCAACACCTATATACTCTGGAAATTCTAGAGACATCTCAAAGAAAGAGTTAAGGTGCCTCTGTGTGGTTTCGAGGTGGGGTCTGTGATGGATTTGGAACCTTAATGTGGATTGGGGATATATCCTGAACATGAATTTCTACAAGGGTTTCCTCCAGGGAAGTTATTTATCTAAACCTCTTGAGCCTCTCTCACCACCTCTTGTTAGGCCTTTGACCCAGTAGATGAACTTAATGTTCCCAGTTGTAGTACTTAAACTAGACCACCAAACTATCTATTTTTCACAGCACTGATATAACTACTTCCAATGGTCTTCAAACCAATACTCTTTTATAATGATGCTCCTTAAACATTCCCCTAAGAGTACTTCACAAAACATTGTTCCTATTGCACTTCATGGGTGTGTTGTTCATATCTTCTAATTGCACTCCCGAATTATAAAAAAATTATATCTACTTGTTCTCTTGTTTACCTTCACTATAATGCCCTTCAATAACTACCTCTAGATTTGAAACACCTAGCGTAAGAGGTCACGTAGCCAAAATGAGTCAGATACACACCTGTGGTTCTCATTCTCTCCCTACAAAAAAAAAACACCACTCTCAAAGGGTAATGGTTAGTGGGTAATCATAAAACAGTTCCCAGGATAAAAAAATTTAAGTCGTGAAGTAATGTAGAAGGGACCGCGTGTAAGCATGAATACAATATCTCCCAAGGATAACATTTTAGTTGAGGTCATTGGGTATGATATGACATGGGATATTGATTGTACATGGGTTTGATAGTGATAGGAAAATGAATAGTTCCTAAAACATGCTATGGGATATTATCAAAACCACGAATAGAGATAAACAAAGGAGAGAGATATGCTTTCTGACATGCCTATGTGTTGAGAAAAGTGATGTTATAGATTTTGAGGCTAGATCCATTATCGACTAAGGCATGTTTGACTCCTATGTTTTTAATTCAAACTTGGATATACAAGGGAGGGTCATGCTCTAAAATCATTGGAGGCGGTAGATCATCAGATGTGAAAGTGATTTGATCCTCATTAAGGGATAGATCCGAAATGAACTTATGATATACATATTCAGGTGATGTATGTGAAGTAATATAATGGGTAAGTAAGTATTTCCTTAGGTCATTGAGGAAATCTGAATGATTTTCCAAATAAGTGTGAATAGATATGTTCATAGTGAATCAATTCTAAGATGCTAAGGAAAGAAATATGAACGAATAAGAAGAAAGGAAGTAAAGGAAGGGGGGTAAGATAAATAATAGTCATGACGAAGGAATATAAATGCAATCCCTGGAAGGTTCCATGAAAAAGGATTGGGTTCGCAAAAATGATTAACTAAAATTAGCTAAACTATGGGAAGGTATCATTATAGTTAATCTAATCTAGGAGGACATGAATGATGTAAATAAAAGAACTAAAGTAATATAGAGTAATTAAATAATTAAAAATAATAGAAATAAAACCCTAATATGCAAGAAGAAGGTTAGGAAAGAACTTAACTGGTTATAGGTGACTATTTCTGAGTGTTGCAGGGATGATTGGAAATTACAGAAGCAGGAATGGCTGCATAGAGATCCCGAAAAGAGTGAATCTAAAATTTCTGAGCAAAATGAAGTGCCTAGGAGGGTACTGGGCACCCCGGGGCTCCCTCGTATGCATAAAATAGGCATCCTAGTCTCTGAAAAATCTTGGAAGTTAATTCTTTCTGGGTTGGAAGATACATTATAACCTTCACTTCCTATCACACTAGATTCATTGAACTACGCCGAATGTTCTAAATATAGCAAAATTATATTGAAGACCCACAAGAGATAAAAGAAGTATCAAAACCCTAAAAAAATAAAATATGCAAATGAATGGGTCAGACTGACCTTAGCTGCTACAATGGTGGGCTTACTAAACTAAGCAGTGCACTACATTTTGGACCTAAATGTAGTTTTGGTGTGTGTGTGTGTGTGTGCATGTCATTCCATAGGTGCTCTTATGTCAGTCATACTTTGTGAAGTGGTGAGTAATAACTAAATGTAGAAAATGTAATAGTATGTGTGCATGGAATAGAATAGAATCCCTCCCCCTATGAAGTGTGTGATGATTTAGACTTCATATCCTTGATGCATGAACTATGTGATGTAATTGATGTAATGGATGTAGCTCTAGATGGAGTGATAGTAGTAAGTAAGGCTAGGACCCTCATTATGGTCTCATAACTTTATATTTATAGGGTTATCTTTCTCTAATATCATAATTCAGCTAGACATGGCCGACTAGGAAAAATATAAGGATGAAAAATGGCTAGAAAGAGTTGGGAAAGTAAAACAAGGATTGGGACACCCCGAGGTGCCCCAGTACAGGCCTGAATGCCAAAGTTTAGGCTAAAATGATGGGAAAGTGCTGAAACAACTTGGAATGTATGCAAAAATGTATGGAAATGTTGAAATAAAAAGTAAAACAAGATGGCCAAAAGGTGGGATTAATTAGTATTTTCTTTACCTAAGAACCTTCTAAATAGTAGTATGATACCGAGCTAAATAATTTCTAAAGTGCATGTTTTTGTGACTACAATTAGTATAATATATGTATTATTTATTTCACTAATCGCATAGTGTTGTATTAGTTGTTATATATCATTTATGTATTTCAAGGTACACACACACACACACACACACACACACACACACACACACACACAATATTTAATATAAGGAATACATCACATATTGAACAGAATACTAATATAATTTTATAATAATGTAGAGTTATATTACCTATTTTAATTTCATTGTAATGAATTTGATTAGGGTGTATATGGGGTTATATTAGGCAAATATAATAAAATAGTTTAAATTATATTAGTTACATATAGTAAAGCAGCATACATGACAATATATATTAGAATCTAGTGCTTTTATATCTATAATAGGATAATATAATATTATCACAACAATTGTAAAGTTAGTCTTAACATGTCTACAGTGTTTAAGTTAAGTGATGAAATAATAATGATGATGATGATGATGATATTAGCACAATAATATAATGAGCCTAAGATAGTCATAACATATATGGTATATTTTTATAAGGTGATATTGTTGATAACATAAGGTAGAATGTAATTCCATTTAATATATTATTATAAACATAATACCATAAGGGACTTAGCATCTATTATAATGGTTGTAAGGCTTATAATTTTAAAATCATAATACTTTCTCTTATAATGTTAGTATATATAAGCCCCTCAGACAATACTACCTTCATATAGGATACAATATCAATTAAAAAAATTTAATATAATGATTTTGGTGAATCCTGATGCATATGGTGGGAAAGGCACCATATGAATTCTATAATAATCAACCTATAAGGTCTATGTAATGCCTTATTGACTTATAAGTATTCTATCACATCGTATTCAACATAGTGTAAAGTCTCTTCGGAGACATCTGATAAAATTGGAATGATACAAAGAACATTAGCTTGGGTCACTAAGTAATTCGAGACACAAACCCTTACATATTGTAATAATGCATAAAATAATCGAGAAGAAACAACCCATCCAGTGTAGCAATGAAGAAAAAGTAGGAAATGAATTCTTCTAGTATCATATTGTAAATGTAAAAAAATTGCCTCATTTTGGGTCAGAAATTTTAGGGCATGACATGGAAAATCTCACTAGATTGCAATAGTACACACACCTTCCTACACGGGAATACATCCTTCATATGTCCCTTAAACTCACAATCATTGAAAACATATACCACTGCGCATCTCGTGCACCGAATTGGAAATGATCTTCTCCATTTTCTTAGCCATCACTACTATTTGTGCCTCAAAAAAAGGGATCACTCCAGTATATGCAGTCTCAACCACTTAAATGTGTAGATATGCTTCCAAATCTTCACATGGGTGTTCATATGTATTTGATATAGATCTCTCTGAAATGGAGTCAACAATCCTCCAATGAACCATTGTGCATGTTGACTTGGATGAATATCATAAGAACCTTAGACAATAGAGTCTTAAAATGTGCATCATACTCTTTCACACTTTCCAATAAACCCTACTTAATGTCCTTGAGTGCACTAATACTCTATTTTCTAAACTTTTGGATTTGTAAATCATCTAAAACTGTAGTGTTTTAAGCATCATAATCCACTGCATTCTAGAGTGGATCATATTTTCTTTACCATATATACACATGTCCCTGAAGTGTAGTGGAAAATGGATTGCCTACCTATCTAGGGATTTAATTCCTTTAGCACACCATAGTATTTCACACTTGTGCACATTCTCTATTATATCCTCCACACCTCTATACTCTGGAAATTCTAGAGACATCTCAAAGAAGAGTTAAGGTGCCTACTGTTGTGGTTTCTGAGGTGGGGTCTGTGATGGATTGGAACCTTAATGTGGATTTGGGATATATCCTGAACATGAATTTCTACAAGGGTTTCCTCCAGGAAGTTATTTATCTAAACCTCTTGAGCCTCTCTCACCTCTTGTTATGGCCTTTGACCCAGTAGATTAACTTCCTTGTTTCCCAGTTGTAGTACTTAACTAGACACCAACTATCTACTTTTTCACAGCACTGATATAACTACTTCCAATGGTCTTCAAACCAATACTCTTTTCTAATGATGCTCCTTTAAACATTCCCCTAAGAGTACTTCCAAACATTGTTTCCTATTGCACTTCATGGGTGTGTTCCTATTCTAATGCACTTCCCGAGTTATAAAAAAATTATATCTACTTGTATCTTCTTGTTTACCTTCACTATAATGCCCTTCAATAACTACCTCTAGATCTGAAACACCTAGCGTAAGGGTCAGGTAGCCAAAATGAGTCAGATACACACCTGTGGTTCTCATTCTCTCCTCTAACACACTCTCATACAAATCCCATGGGGACTCTCTACTATGCTTTCCCAATGTCGGGAGAACATGTGTTGTGGATCTTCATCTTCCTTGAGTGCTTTAAAACCCTTGCAATACATCATTCTTCTCAACAACAACATTGCTTCAATTTCCCTCTCTCATGCTTCATTATGCTTGATCCGTCTTTCTTCTCTTTACCTTTCTTCCATCAGGTCCGCCATCCTTTTCCACACCTAATCCTTCCCCTACGCATGGTGGAGATTTAGCTATACATAGGTAATATTTCCAATCCCAATTTTATCATCAATATCTTCATAGTTATGGGTATCTCACGTAAATAGGATCCTCTAGGTTCGCGCAAAAAAATTAAATCTACTTCCTCAGGGAAATAATATGTTGAAATTGTGTACTCTAAGGTGTAGTATCGTAACACACCTTCCCAGAAATGATCCACATCTCTGATACACATTTCAATTAAATAAAAAAGAGTCTGGTAGTCTTCCAATGTGTAAACTATTGTCCTCGGGAAGTAAATTATGTGTGATGCGTAGATACTAACCACTGGTATAACTCTACTTAGAAAAATTTGAAGAACGTTCTCCTATAGTAAGTCATAAAGTTTATCATCCACCCACTTCACATATTGAAGTCAAACCCAGTGAGATACCTCTATACAAACTTATCTTGAATCTCTTCTACACATATCTTAATAATCTCTAAAGACAATCGATATGACATCTGCATGCCAACATCCTAGCATAAAAATTGAAAAGAGGTCCCTGCAACGGAACCAAAATGTCATATTTTTGTTACAAAAACTAGAAATAGACGTGCTAGAAATTCATTCAGTAAGATCTAAATTCTCACCTGAAGCACTTTTAGGTACTAGGTCTCTCCTTTTTTACGCTTGACAGGAAGTTAGCATGCATGTTCACCATATTATTAACCATTAAACCATTCACATGTAGATAATCACTCTAAACATAGTATCACGGAAACACATACAATAAGGAAAACACTTAGTCCATACAAACCATAATTAATACTAATTGTATTTTTAATTCACCATATTCATATCCATGGTCAACCAATAACCAACCATAAGTATAAATTATAACCAAATGTATTACATAGTATGAAGCTAAAACATAACCAATATAACAATTTGCAGGACCAAGCACACAACCATCACATTGTAGGTGTGAATCAGAACAACATAACTCTACTCATCCATGCATTGTGTGTGTCACCTTAACAAATTCATACATTAGATATTTATAGGGGTGGGGACTTTCCCTTCACCGCCCATGCACTCTCCTAATAATAGGCGTTGTTCACAAAAATAGCCCATATGTTTTCTTTCCTAAAAATAGCCATGCTTACAAAGCTTGCATGCTTTTACAAAAGTAATTAACAATAGACTAATCTAAAGATAATTCCTTCTTTAATCATAATATTAAAATTTACCATGTGTTTTCTCTTACTCGATCTGCATGTGATTTTTCCCATTTCTTGGTCGGTAATCCAAGTCTATTTTTAGCCTGTTCTAGAAAATTAGCTACATCCCTAATTTTTCTTCTATATGCGCAATCACACAGACTACCATGTTCAATATTTGCATTCCCCCTCCTGCATGCTATCCTTATCCTTCTATGTGCATGCATTCCTTCATGTAATCATCTATGCTTCTCAGGTTCTTAGTAAATTTCTCCAACCAACATTACTTCTCACATGAAGTGAGCACACTAGCTCCCCCTCATCTCATGCCATCATAAAATACTATGACTCTCCATACACTAGTAAAATTAGATATAATTTCCTTTACCATTAGAGTTTCTTTCACAATAACAACCTCAAAAACATACCATTAAGTAGCACTCCCTACTTGACACTTTTCACAAATCCTTGGAGCAAATTTTTCATTTTCCATTCTCCCTCCAAAGATCTTACCCCCTTTTAGTGACTTCCAAGGGTAGGAATCACACCTAACTTACCTCTTAGGAGATGAAATGGTTCTTTTGGAATTTTCTTAGTGAAAATATTTGAAATTTCTTCCTTAAAGGACACATGTTCCAATTTGATCCTTTGCTCACTAACCTGATCTCTCAAGAAATAATATTTAATTACAATGTGCATGGTATTAGAGTGTAAAATAGGGTTCAAATACACTTATAGAACTTGTACTATCACAGTAGATGGGAGTAGGTCCATCACACTCCACCTTATAGTATTCTAAAGAAGGTATTCAACTTCACATGTGGAAAGGGCTACTAAATAATATTTTTTTCTTAGCCAAGAAAAAAGACATTTCCCAAAAAGAAATTTTCTCCACTAGTACTCCTTCTGTCATCAATACTTCCTTCTGAATCAGCATCATAGAAATCTCTCAGTTTATACTTTTCACTCCTTGGGTAGCACAAGCCATATTCTATAGTCCCTTTAAGAGATCAAAAAATACTTTTTAATACTGATAGGTGAGTCTCCTTTGGATATTCTTGAAACCTTCCTACTATCCCTACATCTTGCAATATGTTTGGTATTGAAGCAGTATATACAATAGGATACCAATTCATATATTTGTACTTTTTTTATTCACCTTGGTATATTTTTCATCCTTTATTAACTTGCATCTTGTAATCATGGGAGTTTCAATAGGCTTTCACTCCTCCATTTTAAACTTATTCGACATTTCATTTATGTATTATCTCTTGAAATGAATATACCATCCTTGATTGATTTGACCTGCATTACTAGGAAGAAGGTTCAGTTCACCAAGCATTGACATCTCAAATTCTTTTTTTATGACATCAAAAAATTCATGAGTCATACGTTCATTATTTCCTCCAAAATGATGTCATCCACATACACTACTATAATCAAAGATTTCGTCATTTATTTTTAATATATAAATTACTATCAACCACTCCTTTCTTGAAAACTTGTTCAATCAAATACTTATCTAGTATTCCATACCAGGCCCTAGGGGCTTTCTTTAGCCCATAAGTTACTTTTTCAGTCTACACACATAATATTTCTCATTTGTTAAGGAAAAACCATTAGGCTACTTAATGTAGACTTCTTCTATGTTTCCCATTCAAAAAGGAAGATTTGACATCCATTTCGTACACTTTAAAACCTTTATACTGTGCATATGCTAAAATCAATCTAGTAGCTTCCATTCTTTCTACTGGTGCAAAATTCTCCTCAAATAAAGTCCTCAACATAATAATATCCATTAAAAACAATCCTATATTTTTTTTTCTTATAACCTCTTAATCTTCATTAAGTTTATTTGTAAACACCCATTTAGTTCTTAATGACATTTTTTCTTTAGGTCTCGGCATTGATTCCCAAGTATTTTTCTTCTCAATTTGATCAAGTTCTTCATTCATAGCATTGATCCAACATTCAACTTTCTTTGCTTCTTCAACATTTTTAGGCTCAAACTTAGATAAAATAGCAATGTTTTCTTGATTTTGCATACTTACCAGTTTTCTTCTTGTTGTAATCCCTACATCCTACTTCCCTAGAATATGAGTTTCAGGATTATCTCTCTTGATTTTCCTTGAAGGATTCTTGGTGGCATTCCTCTCTTCTTCCTAAATTTATTCTTCATTTGTTTCCTTTGACAAGTTCTTCATCATCCTTATATCTCATATCTTGAGATGTATCTCTTTATTTATAATTGGCTCTCATGGGTATGATTCATCAAATCTTACCCTTGCACTCTCAGCCATAGTTTGTAATATTTTATTATGACACTTGTAATTTGTACTTCTTGAGAAGTATTCAAAAAATATACCCTCATCTAATCTTGAATTAGATTTACCTATACCATCTTTAGTCCTCTTAATGAAACATCTATTACCAAAAACAATTTAATGTTCCACATTTGCAAGTATTCCTTTCCACAGTTCATAACGAGTTTTTATCACAATTTACTCTTATTTGAAATTTTCTGAGAATAAAATGATTTTTTTGACTGCCCTCTTTCCCAATAACATCAGACAATTTTGATTCACTTAGCATTTTCCTAGCATTTCCATAACCCTCTCATTTTGTATTTCTACTACCCCATTTTGTAGAGGAGTTCCAAAAGCTAAGAACTTAATCCTAATGCCATGGGAATCACAAAATTCATAAAAATGATCAAAAGAAAATTACCCTCCTTTGTCTAACCTAAAACATTTGATATGTCCATTTTCTTGATTCTCAACAAGTTCTTTAAATCCTTGAACTATTAATTGCCTCTAATTTTTACCTTGAGAAGACAGCCCAAGTAACTATAGTATATTCATAAATTAATAGCATAAAATAGTGCTCACCAGTCAAACTTCCAGTCATCATAGGTCTATTGATATCAGTGTGAATGAGTTGAAAATTCCTTGAGGTGGAATGATTCTATTTTGTCTTGAAAAAATCCTTGTTTTCTTTCCATGTTAACAAGCCTTGCATAGGGTATCTTATGGTTTTCTTAAATTTGGAATTTTTTTCACACATCCTTTGGAAACTATCTTTGACTAAATTATCAAAATTCAAATGTCCTACCTTTTATGCCATAGCTAGTTGTCATCCACCTTCTTTATAAGACATATTTTTTTTGGTAATTTAATTCACTATCTACATATTGTTATCAGTCCTTTTAAATTTCCCTATAAGCTTTCTTGATTCTGTTTTCATGATTTTACATTCTTTTTCATAGAAGATCAAAGTGTATCCTTGTTTACACATTTGAAATCATACTGATAAGGTATGTTCAGTCCCTCAACATATAGTACATTCTTAGTGAGAGTCTTTCCATTTTCTAAACTCAAAGTTCCTCTTCCTGCAATTTTATAGTTGTGTTGTCCCCAACCTAATAGATCTCGAGGTATTTTTCTTTCAAAGAAATGAATTTTCTTTTTTCACCAGTCATCTGTGAGAAGAACCTCCACTATCTATATACCATATCATAATTTCATCTTGAATATGAAAGGAAGTTGTTTTTTGGAACCTAATTATTAAGTGGGCTTGCCACCCCTTACTTTAATATGGGTCCATCATTATTATATAGGTTAAATATTTAATAATATGAAATACTTTTCTATTACTAAATATTCATACCTAGGTGATATACATTAGGTAAGTATTTAATAATGTGAATCATTTATGTTATATTTATTAAATACACTAACATAGGTATATGTGTCAACCATTTTAGGTTGAAAAGGTGGGTCAAGAGACATACCTGATCCACCTTATATAAAAAATACTTTAGGTCCTCATTTGATATAGTCGGGAAATATATCGAAGGTGAGAAAATCAAGTAATTTGGTTTTTACCCTTGTTAATTAGGTTTTCAAAGGAGGAGGTGATCTTACTGGATGTAAAATAAGTTCTCTGAAGTAAAAGGTTATTTTCAAAGTGATTTTTACCCTATTGGGATTTTCCACTATAAATATTGTGTCACATGTGTATTTATTTCTTGTTCAAAAAATAATGACATATAGTTAATTTTCCCTCAATAAATCCCATATCCTAAATGGAGCCAACATATCTAAGTAAGTTGATTAAATCCATATTTATTAGAATCCTCAAATTCTAACATGGTAACAGAGCAAGGTAAATTAAATAAATTAAGATCAAATGTTTTGTATTTTATTAATTTACTTTGTACAAGTTTTTTCAACCAAACCGGAAAGATAAATTAAATAAATTAAGAGAAAATGTTTTATATTTTATTTATTTAATTTGTTCGGGTTTTTTCAACCAACCCGGAAGGGTATTTAAAATAAGTGCAACCTAAAAGATTTAATTTGTGACGAATCAAGGTGAATTCACAAGTGGAAAATTTGGAAACTTCTTACCTTCCGTGAAAACTTGTGTAGAGGTAAGGGTAAAATATTTAAAAAAATATATATTTTTCTATAGTTTTAATATGTGCAGGTTGAATTTTTTTTAATGGTAAATGAAGGAGGAGACAAAGCTCCATCATAATAGGATTTGAATTTTTTCCATTGGATGTGTGAAAATGTTGTCTCCTCTGTAAATTCTAAGGTTTATGTAGAATTTAAAATTACATGGCTTGGTAAATGTTTTAAATATTTTTTTCATGAGGGGCATTTTGTCGCCAAATCACTGCACCCCCCGAATGGCCAGGATGTGAATAGGACATTCAGTGTGATTGGGACACATGGGATCACCTCTCAAGCTGTGGGACTTGGGCTCGAGGTGAACCTCCGGAGAAGGCCGGCTTCCTCTTCCTAAACTAAGTGTTGTACTACTCCTAGTGTAACAAAAATGATTATCTAGTCCTATGCTAACATTTTCATGGGGTTTTAGGGAAAGAGATTTACAGAAATGAAACTATACTAGGGATGGTGATGCACCAAAATAAAGGGTTTGTCTTCAAATTAAGGAAGGGTTAATTTGAAGTGGGTGTGTGCACCACAGGTCAACTTCACCTGCTGCAACTTAGAGAGGGTACAGGATACCACAAACTAAGAGACACGCGTTCCCTTTGTTAAAATTTATCAGACCGAGAAATATACCAGTTTCCCAGTGAATAAGGATGAACTCAAGAAGGGTGAACAGACACCACAACTCAACTGCATGCAATACTCCACCACTCTCGATAAGCACAGAACTCCAAGAAAACTTAAACTTGCACAGTTGTAACCTGCAAGTATGAGAAAGGCACAAAGAAGCATAGAAGGATGAAAGGACCGAGATTAGTCACAAAACACACACTTTATTACTTCAATAACATGCACAATGCATCATACTTCAGAAGAGGCATAGTTGCCATTACAGTCTTGAAGAGGAGGCTTGAAAGTTCTCTCAACACACAAGAAACACTTGCAGAAGAGAGAGGACCCTTGAAAAGTATACACTCTTGCCTGAGATATCTAACTGTCCAACTTGGTCTGAACTGTTGGAACCCTTGAAATGAGCTTCCAACTTACATTTATAGAAGAATATTTGAGAAAGAAGAGGAAATGGTCATAATTACATTCCTAAAATGAAGGCCCATGATGTATTTATTACAGTTAGTGAACCTACCTGAGAAGGTTCCATCATGGGTCATTAATTGCCTGATGACCAAGTCTTCTCAATTAATTAAAGAATATTTAAATAAAATATTTAAATAATAATAATAAATATTATTATTAAAATATTTAAATAAAATATTAATTTAATTAACATAATGTTGGGACCCCCCCTGTTGACCCATTTGACTTGAAGAGGAGGGGGGTCCATGTGGATAGAATCTGCACATAGCCAAATTCGATGATCTTCGAATCCACTAACTCGGTGTTGCACTCGATTTTTGACCCTGCACTAATCTTTCCTTGCTTTGGTAATCGCAATCTTTGCATTGAGTCCTTCGAATGGTGACCTATCAAACTCGATTCTTATCATTTTCCTCTTTTAACTCGAGGCCATTTACGCATTCCTCGTTCAAACTTCATGAAACATCACCACGAGCTCCTTGCGAAGTCACTGAGTTCTTCATCCAGCAAACGATCTTACCTTTCCTGGGCTCAAACTCACTTGAATGTCGAGCTTAACCCAACATTTCTGAAAAGAATGGTTTTACCACAATGCTCACGGTTCTTCCTTATCATATAACACTTGTAGTAAGAATGTTTAGCTTTGCCATAATAAGCACAATTGTACCCTCCAAACAATGAGAAAATGCCATTACCAATAAAGACCTAATGCTGCCATGATGATGACACAGTCTCATGCCCATAACATGTCGATAGACATCCTTGAGACTGAATTTTGGCCAAAGAGCCCTTCGGTATTTTGGCAGTGCATTCGGCAATCTCGGCTCCAATCAATAATTATGCCACTATTGGGATTATGGCATAGGTAGCCGTGAGCTACACAATATACTCATTTTTCCAGAAACTAAAAAGATCCTTCAGGTTACAACTTGCAACACATAACAGAAGCCCTTCAAAAAATACATTGAACAACTGGGGCAGCCAAGAGGACTTTGGAAAAAATGTACAGTAACAACCATATGAATTCTTCCTTAGTCGTGGATCAAAGCTAATAGAAATAAAGCTAGATAAAACTAGCTTGAAACTACAGTATAATCGTCCATTGTTTAAAAACAAGCTTCTCTGAACCTGGTAAAAGAATATTTTTATTGTCTGATTGGATGCACATAATGGAAGGGTATAAATATTGCCTTTGTTCTCAGATTTTCTCGAAGAGACCATTTACGAGTAACAAGAATATAGCATGCAAAACAGCCGACCGGGTATTTTCAGAGTTGACCTTCACATTCAATTCGTTTCTAGGAGAAAACTATGCTGAGCAATATGAATCGTTTCACTCTGCACGTAATAAACCTTCATCTCCTGGTTCATGGAAATTCTATGAAGCCTTGTTTTTCGTGACTTCAATCCATCGTGCACGGCAGTGAATATGTGTTTCCTGCAACTGCTTGCTGGAAGCGCTAAGAAGGCTTCGACTTGTATTGCACACGCCTGCTGCCTGTGCGTGAGAGTTTCTCGCGACCACCGAATGCTATGTCGTGGTAAGCGGAATGTGTAGAGCCTCTTTCAAAAAACCTTCTGTACATAACGCTGTGAGATTAAGATTGAAAGTTGGATGGTATTGGCACTGGCATTGCATTTCAGTGTGGGAAATGTCAATTTAGTTGTACCACTATGACAATGAACCACTGTAAGCATCCTTAGAAGTGGTAATATGACTGAGTTCTAAACCTTTCGACTGCTCATTATTCACCTCCACATTGAACGGATCTTCGTTACATTGATCTTCCCCAACCAATTTGCCTATTTACTCGGTCCTTGACTGAGCTTTACTTGTTGAGTCCTTACACATGCACCAGATGGCTTAACCGATAATTTATCTATCTTCATGAGCACGTTCTCGTTTACCATTCCAACGTGTTTTGACCCACTTGATGACTCGCCTGGTATTCCAGAAATAAACTTGAATTCTTCTCTATGCGGAAAACTCACAACGGCTTGTCATTGCAAAGTTTCCACTTGGCGGTGTTGTTCCGAACCTCCCCCGCGCGGAGTGAACAGCTTGGAATGCCATCTACTTATTTCCCATTGGCACTGGTCGCCTGAATCTCCGCATAACGGCTTGGCCACATCAATCCACGGGCCCTGGCCTCAGCTTTTCCGCGCAGCATGAGGAGTTTGACCCGATTTCTCCATTCACGGAAGTCTGACCATGGCTTTCCATCTTAATATTTCCGCGCTTGGCAGTGTTTGCCCGAATCTCCCCTTCACGGAAGTTTGGTCATGGTTTGCCAAACCAATATCTCCACGCCTGGCAGTTTGACCGGATTTCTCCCATTTTTTGGCAGCAGACTCAAACTTCTCCCACGCCTGGGATTTCTTCTTTGGCTTGACATCACGTCATTTCCCCTTGGCATTGCTTGCCTTATTTCCCACGTCCTTGGCAAGATGAAACTCGGGACCCCCTTTACGTGAAAACCTTGTGTTGGCTTTCCACTGCAATTTTCCACCATGTAAATCGGGATGAAGATATCCTATGTGGGGAAATATTGATTTGGCTTGCCATCATCAAATTTATGACCTTGGCAATATACTGAAATATTTCCCATGTGGGAATCTTACAATGGCTTGCCATCATCAAAGTCCAACCCTGAAAAAAGGGATGAAAATCTCCCAAGCCAATGCCTTAGCACGGATTTGAACCCCAACTTTTCCTTCTCGACTTACAATAGAACCAAACAAAACTCTGGATGCTCACGACCTTGTCAGGCTCGACTGAGTGAGCCAATGCTACCACGTCTGAGCTCCATCCTCAAATGATCGATTCTTTTCCATTGGCCAGGCTATACACGAATGTTTAGGTGATCGGGGTGGTCAGGTGTTCGTTGCATTTCATGAAATAGTTTGAATGCATGTATAGGATGTCCATGCCTTCTGTAAGCTACAATTACCATATTCCATGAGAAGAGATCTGGATCAGTCATGCAGTTGAAGACTTTACGAGCATCCATCAAACTTTCACACTTGTCATACATGTAGATAAGTTTATTTGGTAATAGCGTGAGTCCTCCAAATGTGTGTCCCCTATTATTGATGTGAGAGTGGATTTGCTTGGCCTCCGCAAGGGCTTTCTTAGTAATGCAAGCCTGTAGTAGATGAAGATATGTTAAAGAATTTACAGATGGATTATGTGTTGTAAGAAGAACATGTACTGCCTCCTTCAAGCGACCCTCTCCATAGAGTGCTACGAGATTTTAATTGAGATGTATTTGGTTGCTTGGTTGCAAGCATTTTTTCGTTCAAACACTACCAGATGACCTCATCGTCATATCTGCATAATCTCATATCATCTTGGTCAAACAAGATAATTTTCCCAAGTGGTTGGTCGAGCACTGCCTTAGTGGATTAAACCTGACATCATGTTGACTTTGACTCTCCCTGACTTGGCCTTCGGATCTTTTGCATCGATCTCCACCGGGATCCTTGTACAGTTCCTTTCATTCGTCAATTTTCAACGAGCTATATTTTGCATTAACAAGACCATCGTCGAGCTCTTACAACTGAGAGTCTCTACTGAGATGATTTCCGAGATGACTATCAATTTGACACCGGATTCTCTATCAACTCGACCCCGAACTCTTCACTGAGTCGAGATCAACTGGGTGCCTTTCGATGCTAGGTGATCTCTTCATATGCAATTTAGGAATTATTTTTAATTATTGCATTTGATAATAACCAAAGGTGGGTTCCTGGGACTATATTTTATTTTGAACGTGATAGGACCCCGTTGTCCAATCTTGCCAGGTGTGCAAAATTGGATAACATTTTTGGCGACCTCTCGGGGATGATTGCCTGCTAAGCATGATTCCAGTAGCCTTAAGTCATCCATTGGGCATGGAGTCTATGTTGGAATCCTGAAAGTAGTATGATTTTCTTTGACACATCCCGGAATCTCCTTGAACATTGCTGATATCCTAGACCTCCCTGGAATGCTAAGCATGAAGTATACTGAATCTGTTGAATGCTTGACATCCATGGAACACTGCAAAATTTTTGAATAAGCAGATTTTGAACTATTATGGAAACCTTGAACCTTTCTTCTCCTTGACACCTTCCAATGATGAAAAAATGTGCAGAACAACACAAAACACAACAACAAGGAAAGCAAAACAACAACACACAACAATGTGCATAAGCACTTGGAGGAAAACACCTAATTTAACTATATAGGGGGTGGAACGCTTCTCAAAAACAAGCTTTGAGATGTATCCCATTCACATGAATGGGCAATTCTTCTCCATTGAGCCTAGATAGATGAAATGAATTTGCCTCTTTGCAACTTGTGATGATGTATGGTCCACTCTAGAGAGCGTCAAACTTGGCATGCTTTCCTGGTTTGGCCCTGTCTTCATCCCATTTGAGAACTAAATCTCCCTCTTGAAAATGTCTGTCGGATGCCTTCTTGTCAAAAGATTTCTTAACTTGAGCCTGATGCTGCTCCAAAGTTTTCATAGCCTTATCTCGTACTTCCTCTAACTCCATGAGTTCAGCAAACCTTACTGTCAGAGGATCACTCTCTATAACTTCAAGTTGATGAGCTAACTCCAAAGAAGGTAACTCCAATGAGAGCGGGAGTTTTTCCTCTCTTCCATATACAAGAACGAAAGGAGAATTTCCGATGGCCCTTTTAGGTGTGATTCGATCTGCCCATAAGGCTGTCTTAAGCTGTGTATGCCAAGTCCTCTTGTTAGTCTCCATTGTGCGCTTAATAATCCTTATGAGGTTTTTGTTGCTAGACTCAGCCAATCCGTTTCCTTGCGGATAGTAATTGGATGAAGTTTTGAGGTATACCCCATTTTTAACAGCCCATTCACTCAGTTTCATACCAAGAAAAGCCCAGCGCATTGTCTGAAATGATTGTAAACGGAACACCAAACCTCGTCATTATACCCTCCAAAAAGTCTAGAACTGCCTTTTCATTGCTCTCTTTTAATGCTACCGCCTCTTTCCATCGAGTAAAATAGTCTGTTGTGGTAAGGACCCACTTATGTCCGTCACTGGATGGAGGATTAATCATTCCGATGAAGTCCAACCCCCATTGAACAAAGGGTTGATCCACTTGAACTGGATGCAGTGGAAGAGCTGTCAGCTTCTGCTTACCTGTGAAAAAGGCACATTCCTTGCATTTCCTTACCCAGAGATGGGCATCCTTGAATAAATCTGGCCAATAGTAGCCAGCTCGCATGATCTTGGTAGCTGTTGTTCGTGCAGAATAATGTCCTCCAGATAGGCCATTATGAAATTCTTCTAGTATCTTCCAGATAGGCCATTATGCACAGAAGTAAATGTTTGTTGGGTACCGTGATGCCTGGAGAACCATCTTTCCTATCTGGAGGACATTATTCTGGATGAACAACAGCTACCAACAACAGCTACCAAGAATTTCATAATGGCCTATCTGGAGGACATTATTCTGGACGAACAACAGCTACCAAGAATTTCATAATGGCCTATCTGGAGGACATTATTCTGCACGAACAACAGCTACCAAGATCATGCGAGCTGGCTACTATTGGCCAGATTTATTCAAGGATGCCCATCTCTGGGTAAGGAAATGCAAGGAATGTGCCCTTTTCACAGGTAAGCAGAAGCTGGCAGCTCTTCCACTGCATCCAGTTCAAGTGGATCAACCCTTTGTTCAATGGGGGTTGGACTTCATCGGAATGATTAATCCTCCATCCAGTGATAGACATAAGTGGGTCCTTACCGCAACAGACTATTTTACTCGATGGACAGAGGCGGTAGCATTAAAAGAGAGCAATGAAAAGGATGTTCAAGACTTTTTGGAGGGTATAATTATGAGGTTTGGTGTTCCGTTTACAATCATTTCAGACAATGCGCTGGCTTTTCTTGGTATGAAACTGAGTGAATGGGCTGTTAAAAATGGGGTATACCTCAAAAATTCATCCAATTACTATCCGCAAGGAAATGGATTGGCTGAGTCTAGCAACAAAAACCTCATAAGGATTATTAAGCGCACAATGGAGACTAACAAGAGGACTTGGCATACACAGCTTAAGACAGCCTTATGGGCAGATCGAATCACACCTAACAGGCCATCGGAAATTCCCTTTCATTCTTTGTACATGGAAGAGAGGAAAAACTCCCACTCTCATTGGAGTTAACTTCTTTGGAGTTAGCTCATCAACTTGAAGTTATAGAGAGTGATCCTCTGACAGTAAGGTTTGCTGAACTCATGGAGTTAGAGGAAGTACGAGATAAGGCTATGAAAACTTTGGAGCAGCATCAGGCTCAAGTTAAGAAATCTTTTGACAAGAAGGCGTCCGACAGACATTTTCAAGAGGGAGATTTAGTTCTCAAATGGGATGAAGACAGGGCCAAACCAGGCAAGCATGCCAAGTTTGACGCTCTCTGGAGTGGACCATACATCATCACAAGTTGCAAAGAGGCAAATTCATTTCAGTCTATCTAGGCTCAATGGAGAAGAACTGCCCATTCATGTGAATGGGATACATCTCAAGCTTGTTTTTGAGAAGCGTTCCACCCCCTGTATAGTTAAATTAGGTGTTTTCCTCCAAGTGCTTATGCACATTGTTGTGTGTTGTTGTTTTGCTTTCGTTTTTGTTGTGTTTTGTGTTGTTCTGCACATTGTTTCATCATTGGAAGGTGTCAAGGAGAAGAAAGGTTCAAGGTTTCCATAATAGTTCAAAATCTACTTCATTCAAAAATTTTCAGTGTTCCATGGATGTCAAGCATTCAACAGATTCAGTATACTTCATTGCTTAGCATTCCAGGGAGGTCTAGGATATCAGGCAATGTTCAAGGAGATTCCGGGATGTGTCAAAGAAAAATCATACTACTTTCAAGATTCCAACATAGACTCCATGCCCAATGGATGACTTAAGGCTACTGGAATCATGCTTAGCAGGCAATCATCCCCGAGAGGTCGCCAAAAATGTTATCCAATTTTGCACACCTTGGCAAGATTGGACAACGGGTCCTATCACGTTCAAAATAAAATAATAGTCCCAGGAACCCACCTTCGGTTATTATCGAAATGCAATAATTAAAAATAATTCCTAAATTGCATATGAAGAGATCACCTAGCATCGAAAGGCACCCAGTTGATCTCGACTCAGTGAAGAGTTCGGGTCGAGTTGATAGAGAATCCGGTGTCAAATTGATAGTCATCTCGGAAATCATCTCAGTAGAGACTCTCAGTTGTAAGAGCTCGACGATGGTCTTGTTAATGCAAAAATATAGCTCGTGAAAATTGACGAATGAAAGGAACTGTACAAGGATCCCGGTGGAGATCGATGCAAAAGATCCGTAGGCCAAGTCAGGGGAAGAGTCAAAGTCAACATGATGTCAGGTTTAAATCCACTAAGGCATGTGCTCGACCAACCACTTGGGAAAATTATCTTGTTTGACCAAGATGATATGAGATTATGCAGATATGACGATGAGGTCATCTAGTAGGTTTGAACGAAAAAATGCTTGCAACCAAGAAACCAAATACATCTCAATTAAAATCTCGTAGCACTCTATGGAGAGGTTCCGCTTGAAAGGAGCAATACACGTTCTTCTTACAACACATAATCCATCTGTAAATTCTTTAACATATCTTCATCTACTACAGGCTTGCATTACTAAGAAAAGCCCTTGCGGAGGCCAAGCCAAATCCACTCTCACATCAATAATAGGGGACACACATTTGGAAGACTCACGCTATTACCAAATAAACTTATTACATGTTATGACAAGTGTGAAAGTTTGATGGATGCTCGTAAAGTCTTCAACTGCGTGACTGATCCAGATCTCTTCTCATGGAATATGGTAATTGTAGCTTACAGAAGGCATGGACATCCTATACATGCATTCAAACTATTTCATGAAATGCAACGAACACCAACCACCCCGATCACCTAACATTCGTGTATAGCCTGGCCAATGGAAAAGAATCGATCATTTGAGGATGGAGCTCAGACGTCGGTAGCATTGGCTCACTCAGTCGAGCCTGACAAGTTCGTGAGCATCCAGAGTTTTGTTTGGTTCTATTGTAAGTCGAGAAGGAAAAAGTTGGGGTTCAAATCCGTGCTAAGGCATTGGCTTGGGAGGATTTTCATCCCTTTTGTCAGGGTTGGACTTTGATGATGGCAAGCCATTGTAAGATTCCCACATGGGAAATATTTCAGTATATTGCCAAGGTCATAAATTTGATGATGGCAAGCAAATCAAGTATTCTCCCCACATAGGATATCTTCATCCCGATTTACATGGTGGAAAATTTGCAAGTGGAAAGCCAACACAAGGTTTTCACGTTAAAGGGGGGTCCCGAGTTTCATCTTGCCAAGGACGTGGGAAATAAGGCAAGCAATGCCAAGGGGAAATACGTGATGTCAAGCCAAAGAAGAAATCCAGGGCGTGGGAGAAGTTTGAGTCTAGCTGCCAAAAAATGGGAGAAATCCGGTCAAACTGCCAGGCGTGAGATATTGGTTTGGCAAACCATGACCAAACTTCCGTGAAGGGGAGATTCTGGCAAACACTGCCAAGCGCGGGAAATATTAAGATGGAAAGCCATGGTCAGACTTCCGTGAATGGAGAAATCGGGTCAAACTCCTCATGCTGCGCGAGGAAAAGCTTGTGAGGCCGGGGCCCGTGGATGATGTGGCCAAAGCCGTTATGCGGGAGATTCAGGAGACCATGAGTGCCAATGGGAAATAAGTAGATGGCATCTCCAAGCTGTTCACTCCGCGCGGGGGAGGTTCGGAACAGCACCGCCAAGTGGAAACTTTGCAATGACAAGCCGTTGTGAGTTTTCCGCGTAGGAAGATTCAAGTTTATTTCCGGAATACCAGGTGGTATAAAGTGGGTCAAAACACGTGTTTGAATGGTAAACGCGAACGGGCTCTGAAGATAGAATAGCTATGGTTAAGCCATCTGGTGCATGTGTAAGGACTCACAAGTAAAGCTCCAGTCAAGGACCGAGTAAATAGGCAATATGGTTGGGGAAGATCAATGTAACGAAGATCGTTCAATGTGGAGGTTGAAATAATGAGCAGAGAAAAAGGTAAGGTTCAGAAACCTCAGTCATATTACCACTCTGAGGATGCTACAGTTAATGGTTATTTTAATAGTGGTTACAGTAAATTGACATTTCCCACACTGCAATGCATGCCAGTGCCAAT
>CM034150.1:703524994-703586945 GCA_019776745.2 Taxus chinensis | reverse complement strand
TAAAATTGGAAATGATACAAAGAACATTAGCTTGGGTCACTAAGTAATTCGAGTACACAAACCCTTACATATTGTAATAATGCATAAAATAATCGAGAAACAACCCATCCAGTGCTAGCAATGAAGAAAAAAGTAGGAAATGAATTCTTCTAGTATCATATTGTAAATGTAAAAAAAATTGCCTCATTTTGGGTCAGAAATTTTAGGGCATGACATGGAAAATCTCACTAGATTGCAATAGTACACACACCTTCCTACACGGGAATACATCCTTCATATGTCCCTTAAACTCACAATCATTGAAACATATACCACTGCGCATCTCGTGCACCGAATTGGAAATGATCTTCTCCATTTTCTTAGCCATCACTACTATTTGTGCCTCAAAAAAAGGGATCACTCCAGTATATGCAGTCTCAACCACTTAAATGTGTAGATATGCTTCCAAATCTTCACATGGGTGTTCATATGTATTTTGATATAGATCTCTCTGAAATGGAGTCAACAATCCTCCAATGAACCATTGTGCATGTTGACTTGGATGAATATCATAAGAAACCTTAGACAATAGAGTCTTAAAATGTGCATCATACTCTTTCACACTTTCCAATAAACCCTACTTAATGTCCTTGAGTGCACTAATACTCTATTTTCTAAACTTTTGGATTTGTAAATCATCTAAAACTGTAGTGTTTTAAGCATCATAATCCACTGCATTCTAGAGTGGATCATATTTTCTTTACCATATATACACATGTCCCTGAAGTGTAGTGGAAAATTGGATTGCCTACCTATCTAGGGATTTAATTCCTTTAGCACACCATAGTATTTCACACTTGTGCACATTCTCTATTATATCCTCCACACCTCTATACTCTGGAAATTCTAGAGACATCTCAAAGAAGAGTTAAGGTGCCTACTGTTGTGGTTTCTGAGGTGGGGTCTGTGATGGATTGGAACCTTAATGTGGATTTGGGATATATCCTGAACATGAATTTCTACAAGGGTTTCCTCCAGGAAGTTATTTATCTAAACCTCTTGAGCCTCTCTCACCTCTTGTTATGGCCTTTGACCCAGTAGATTAACTTCCTTGTTCCCAGTTGTAGTACTTAACTAGACACCAACTATCTACTTTTTCACAGCACTGATATAACTACTTCCAATGGTCTTCAAACCAATACTCTTTTCTAATGATGCTCCTTTAAACATTCCCCTAAGAGTACTTCCAAACATTGTTCCTATTGCACTTCATGGGTGTGTTCCTATTCTAATGCACTTTCCCGAGTTATAAAAAAATTATATCTACTTGTATCTTCTTGTTTACCTTCACTATAATGCCCTTCAATAACTACCTCTAGATCTGAAACACCTAGCGTAAGGGTCAGGTAGCCAAAATGAGTCAGATACACACCTGTGGTTCTCATTCTCTCCTCTAACACACTCTCATACAAATCCCATGGGGACTCTCTACTATGCTTTCCCAATGTCGGGAGAACATGTGTTGTGGATCTTCATCTTCCTTGAGTGCTTTAAAACCCTTGCAATACATCATTCTTCTCAACAACAACATTGCTTCAATTTCCCTCTCTCATGCTTCATTATGCTTGATCCGTCTTTCTTCTCTTTACCTTTCTTCCATCAGGTCCGCCATCCTTTTCCACACCTAATCCTTCCCCTACGCATGGTGGAGATTTAGCTATACATAGGTAATATTTCCAATCCCAATTTTATCATCAATATCTTCATAGTTATGGGTATCTCACGTAAATAGGATCCTCTAGGTTCGCGCAAAAAAATTAAATCTACTTCCTCAGGGAAATAATATGTTGAAATTGTGTACTCTAAGGTGTAGTATCGTAACACACCTTCCCAGAAATGATCCACATCTCTGATACACATTTCAATTAAATAAAAAAGAGTCTGGTAGTCTTCCAATGTGTAAACTATTGTCCTCGGGAAGTAAATTATGTGTGATGCGTAAGATACTAACCACTGGTATAACTCTACTTAGAAAAATTTGAAGAACGTCTCCTATAGTAAGTCATAAAGTTTATCATCCACCCACTTTCACATATTGAAGTCAAACCCAGTGAGATACCTCTATACAAACTTATCTTGAATCTCTTCTACACATATCTTAATAATCTCTAAAGACAATCGATATGACATCTGCATGCAACATCCTAGCATAAAAATTGAAAAGAGGTCCCTGCAACGGAACCAAAATGTCATATTTTTGTTACAAAAACTAGAAATAGACGTGCTAGAAATTCATTCAGTAAGATCTAAATTCTCACCTGAAGCACTTTTAGGTACTAGGTCTCTCCTTTTTTACGCTTGACAGGAAGTTAGCATGCATGTTCACCATATTATTAACCATTAAACCATTCACATGTAGATAATCACTCTAAACATAGTATCACGGAAACACATACAATAAGGAAAACACTTAGTCCATACAAACCATAATTAATACTAATTGTATTTTTAATTCACCATATTCATATCCATGGTCAACCAATAACCAACCATAAGTATAAATTATAAACCAAATGTATTACATAGTATGAAGCTAAAACATAACCAATATAACAATTTGCAGGACCAAGCACACAACCATCACATTGTAGGTGTGAATCAGAACAACATAACTCTACTCATCCATGCATTGTGTGTGTCACCTTAACAAATTCATACATTAGATATTTATAGGGGTGGGGACTTTCCCTTCACCGCCCATGCACTCTCCTAATAATAGGCGTGTTCACAAAAATAGCCCATATGTTTTCTTTCCTAAAAATAGCCATGCTTACAAAGCTTGCATGCTTTTACAAAAGTAATTAACAATAGACTAATCTAAAGATAATTCCTTCTTTAATCATAATATTAAAATTTACCATGTGTTTTCTCTTACTCGATCTGCATGTGATTTTTCCCATTTCTTGGTCGGTAATCCAAGTCTATTTTTAGCCTGTTCTAGAAAATTAGCTACATCCCTAATTTTTCTTCTATATGCGCAATCACACAGACTACCATGTTCAATATTTGCATTCCCCCTCCTGCATGCTATCCTTATCCTTCTATGTGCATGCATTCCTTCATGTAATCATCTATGCTTCTCAGGTTCTTAGTAAATTTCTCCAACCAACATTACTTCTCACATGAAGTGAGCACACTAGCTCCCCCTCATCTCATGCCATCATAAAATACTATGACTCTCCATACACTAGTAAAAATTAGATATAATTTCCTTTACCATAGAGTTTCTTTCACAATAACAACCTCAAAAACATACCATTAAGTAGCACTCCCTACTTGACACTTTTCACAAATCCTTGGAGCAAATTTTTCATTTTCCATTCTCCCTCCAAAGATCTTACCCCCTTTTAGTGACTTCCAAGGGTAGGAATCACACCTAACTTACCTCTTAGGAGATGAAATGGTTCTTTTGGAATTTTCTTAGTGAAAATATTTGAAATTTCTTCCTTAAAGGACACATGTTCCAATTTGATCCTTTGCTCACTAACCTGATCTCTCAAGAAATAATATTTAATTACAATGTGCATGGTATTAGAGTGTAAAATAGGGTTTCAAATACACTTATAGAACTTGTACTATCACAGTAGATGGGAGTAGGTCCATCACACTCCACCTTATAGTATTCTAAAGAAGGTATTCAACTTCACATGTGGAAAGGGCTACTAAATAATATTTTTTTCTTAGCCAAGAAAAAGACATTTCCCAAAAAGAAATTTTCTCCACTAGTACTCCTTCTGTCATCAATACTTCCTTCTGAATCAGCATCATAGAAATCTCTCAGTTTATACTTTTCACTCCTTGGGTAGCACAAGCCATATTCTATAGTCCCTTTAAGAGATCAAAAATACTTTTTAATACTGATAGGTGAGTCTCCTTTGGATATTCTTGAAACCTTCCTACTATCCCTACATCTTGCAATATGTTTGGTATTGAAGCAGTATTATACAATAGGATACCAATCATATATTTGTACTTTTTTTATTCACCTTGGTATATTTTTCATCCTTTATTAACTTGCATCTTGTAATCATGGGAGTTTCAATAGGCTTTCACTCCTCCATTTTAAACTTATTCGACATTTCATTTATGTATTTATCTCTTGAAATGAATATACCATCCTTTGATTGATTGACCTGCATTACTAGGAAGAAGGTCAGTTCACCAAGCATTGACATCTCAAATTCTTTTTTTATGACATCAAAAAATTCATGAGTCATACGTTCATTATTTCCTCCAAAATGATGTCATCCACATACACTACTATAATCAATAGATTTCGTCATTTATTTTTAATATATAAATTACTATCAACCACTCCTTTCTTGAAAACTTGTTCAATCAAATACTTATCTAGTATTCCATACCAGGCCCTAGGGGCTTTCTTTAGCCCATAAAGTTACTTTTTCAGTCTACACACATAATATTTCTCATTTGTTAAGGAAAAACCATTAGGCTACTTAATGTAGACTTCTTCTATGTTTCCATTCAAAAAGGAAGATTTGACATCCATTTCGTACACTTTAAAACCTTTATACTGTGCATATGCTAAAATCAATCTAGTAGCTTCCATTCTTTCTACTGGTGCAAAATTCTCCTCAAAATAAAGTCCCTCAACATAATAATATCCATTAAAAACAATCCTATATTTTTTTCTTATAACCTCTTAATCTTCATTAAGTTTATTTGTAAACACCCATTTAGTTCTAATGACATTTTTTCTTTAGGTCTCGGCATTGATTCCCAAGTATTTTTCTTCTCAATTTGATCAAGTTCTTCATTCATAGCATTGATCCAACATTCAACTTTCTTTGCTTCTTCAACATTTTTAGGCTCAAACTTAGATAAAATAGCAATGTTTTCTTGATTTTGAATACTTACCAGTTTTCTTCTTGTTGTAATCCCTACATCCTACTTCCCTAGAATATGAGTTTCAGGATTATCTCTCTTGATTTTCCTTGAAGGATTCTTGGTGGCATTCCTCTCTTCTTCCTAAATTTATTCTTCATTTGTTTCCTTGACAAGTTCTTCATCATCCTTATATCTCATATCTTGAGATGTATCTCTTTATTTATAATTGGCTCTCATGGGGTATGATTCATCAAATCTTACCCTTGCACTCTCAGCCATAGTTTGTAATATTTTATTATGACACTTGTAATTTGTACTTCTTGAGAAGTATTCAAAAAATATACCCTCATCTAATCTTGAATTAGATTTACCTATACCATCTTTAGTCCTCTTAATGAAACATCTATTACCAAAAACAATTTAATGTTCCACATTTGCAAGTATTCCTTTCCACAGTTCATAACGAGTTTTATCACAATTTACTCTTATTTGAAATTTTCTGAGAATAAAAATGATTTTTTTGACTGCCTCTTTCCAATAACCATCAGACAATTTTGATTCACTTAGCATTTTCCTAGCCATTTCCATAACCCTCTCATTTTGTATTTCTACTACCCCATTTTGTAGAGGAGTTCCAAAAGCTAAGAACTTAATCCTAATGCCATGGGAATCACAAAATTCATAAAAATGATCAAAAGAAAATTACCCTCCTTTGTCTAACCTAAAACATTTGATATGTCCATTTTCTTGATTCTCAACAAGTTCTTTAAATTCCTTGAAACTATTAATTGCCTCTAATTTTTACCTTGAGAAGACAGCCCAAGTAAATATAGTATATTCATAAATTAATAGCATAAAATAGTGCTCACCAGTCAAACTTCCAGTCATCATAGGTCTATTGATATCAGTGTGAATGAGTTGAAAATTCCTTGAGGTGGAATGATTCTATTTTGTCTTGAAAAAAATCCTTGTTTTCTTTCCATGTTAACAAGCCTTGCATAGGGTATCTTATGGTTTTCTTAAATTTGGAATTTTTTTCACACATCCTTTGGAACTTATCTTTGACTAAATTATCAAAATTCAAATGTCCTACCTTTTATGCCATAGCTAGTTGTCATCCACCTTCTTTATAAGACATATTTTTTTGGTAATTTAATTCACTATCTACATATTGTTATCAGTCCTTTTAAATTTCCCTATAAGCTTTCTTGATTCTGTTTTCATGATTTTACATTCTTTTTCATAGAAGATCAAAGTGTATCCTTGTTTACACATTTGAATCATACTGATAAGGTTATGTTTCAGTCCCTCAACATATAGTACATTCTTAGTGAGAGTCTTTCCATTTTCTAAACTCAAAGTTCCTCTTCCTGCAATTTTATAGTTGTGTTGTCCCCAAACCTAATAGATCTCGAGGTATTTTTCTTTCAAAGAAATGAATTTTCTTTTTTCACCAGTCATGTGAGAAGAACATCCACTATCTATATACCATATCATAATTTCATCTTGAATATGAAAGGAAGTTGTTTTTGGAACCTAATTATTAAGTGGGCTTGCCACCCCTTACTTAATATGGGTCCATCATTATTATATAGGTTAAATATTTAATAATATGAAATACTTTTCTATTACTAAATATTCATACCTAGGTGATATACATTAGGTAAGTATTTAATAATGTGAATCATTTATGTTTATATTTATTAAATACACTAACATAGGTATATGTGTCAACCATTTTAGGTTGAAAAGGTGGGTCAAGAGACATACCTGATCACCTTATATAAAAAATACTTTAGGTCCTCATTTGATATAGTCGGGAAATATATCGAAGGTGAGAAAATCAAGTAATTTGGTTTTACCCTTGTTAATTAGGTTTTCAAAGGAGGAGGTGATCTTACTGGATGTAAAATAAGTTCTCTGAAGTAAAAGGTTATTTTCAAAGTGATTTTTACCCTATTGGGATTTTCCACTATAAATATTGTGTCACATGTGTTATTTATTTCTTGTTCAAAAAATAATGACATATAGTTAATTTTCCCTCAATAAATCCCATATCCTAAATGGAGCCAACTACAACATTTGGAATATCATGGTTAAATCGTAACTTATGGTGAGGAAACTATGGATGCCTATTTCAAGAACTGGGCTTGTGCCCACTAGTTGTCAAGCGACTGCGGATCATATGAATGGATTCTCACAACGTAAACAGGAGGCCATTTCCATGATTCTATGTAATGTGAATGATGAATATCTTCTACACATTGGTAATATCAAACATCCAAAAGAGGTATGGACACAGTTAGAATCCATGCATGAAGTTATGCACTTATCTAAGATTATTAAGCTTCATTTAGAATTGCTTACGAATCCTATGAAAGGAGACGAAAAATTACTTAATTTCTTAGCCAAGATTAGCAATATTGAAGAACAATTAGATGGATGAAATTGTGACTTAATTGGTGAAAAAATAATCTACTTTAGTGTTCAGTTAAATGTTCATGAAAATTTTAGGAATTTAATTTATATCCTAAATTATAAATATCAGAATGAATATGAATTTCTATATTTAAATACTTTGAGTGTTCTTTTGATATAGGAAGAGAAAGTGATGACAAATATATACTCTAAGGAGAATGCTTCTCAATAACTTCTTGCTCGGAATTTGAATTTCAAGTCTCGCAAGTCCTTCCCTGATCAGAAGAGTAGAGCTAAATTTTCATTTGCTAATAAGAAAAAAAATTCTTCTGAACAATTGCATGTAAGATCTAATGGTAAATTTCACAAATGTGGTAAATTTGGACATAAAAAGGAATATTTCAAATCTAATAAACCTATCCATAAAAACTAGAAATAGATTTTCTCTTCTAAATATAATTTAAGGAAAAAAGATAGTTCTAATGATGTTGGACTAAAACTGTTGCATTTTTTGTTACTTTATACTCTTCCTCTAATTCTAAATGGATTCTAGATTCATGTGCTTCAAATGATATGACTGGTATTTCCAATTCTCTATTTTATGTTATGAAAATCAATGAACGTGTATATCTTGGTGATTACTCATCCTTAAAAGCAATAGAAAAAGGAAAAGTAAAATTTGTAAATGGTGTTTTCAATAATTTTTTATTTGTTCCTAATATTAAAAATAATTTCTTATCATGTTCACGACTAACTCATGATGGTTTATCTATTCAAATTTTGAAGCATACTTGGTACATCAAGGATGGTGATGATAATATAATTGTTGAAGGAATTCAAAGAAATGGTCTGTATATTTTGGATGATTTCTCTTCTGCATCGTGTTTTGTATCTCAAAGTTTAAATAATTCAAAATTTTGGCATGAAAGGTTAGGACATGTTAATTATCAAAGCTTATATGAAATTTCTAGATATAATATAGTAAAAGGTTTTCCTGTGTTGTCTTCTTCTCATGATGCATGTAAAGGGTGTATATGCTCAAAACAAAGTGCTAAACCATTTCACTCACATCCTAAGGAGAGTTCTTCTTCTCCTCTAGAACTTATTCATAGTGATGTTAGAGGACCTCTTGAAGTAGCTTCATTAAATGGTTCTTTATATGTTGTGAATTTTATTGATGATTTCACCACAATGATTTAGACATATTTTCTTTAAAATAAATATGATGTATTTGGAAAATTTAAGGAACTTAAAGCATCTATTGAAAACTTATCAAATTATAATATTAAGATACTTAGAACAAATAATGGGGTTTAATATGTTAGCAATAAATTTGAAAATTTTTGTATTGATTGTGGTATTAAAAGGGAAATAAATTCTCTTCATTCACCCCAATCTAATGGTGTTTCAAAAATAAAAAATAGGACTATTATAGATATGGCTTGCATTATGCTTCATTCTACTAGTCTTCCCTAATTTATGTGGGAAAAAGTAATGAACACATCAGTCTACATCCTAAATAGGGTCCCTACCAAATCTATTCACCTTTCGACCCCATTAGAAAAGTGGTCCAATCAAAAACCCAATGTCTCTCATTTAAATTTTTTTGGTAGTTCTGATTCTTTATATATTCCTAAAAAGAAAAGAAATAAACTTGATATGACTTCATTTTTTTGTATTTTCATTGGATATGGTATTTACACTACAAGTCTAAGGATGTACGAACCTATAAAAAGGGAAGTAACTGAAAATCGCAATGTTGTTGTGTTGGAAAAATGTGTTTGTTCTTCTGCTAATGGTAATGATATTCTTGTCAATACTTATAATGATGGTTCTAATTATGGTAGTGAAAATTTGGTAAATGGTCATAATTATGTTTCTTGTGTTGATGTTATGGATGTTTTTGATTCTCCTATCTCCCTAGCTAAGAAACCAAAATGGGCTCACTCTGTGTTAGAAATTTCAAATCTTATTGACCTTAGGAAAATGACCAAAAGTCATCATACTTAACATGCATTAATGACCTTGTATGAACTTGAGCTGAAAATTTTTTAAGAGGCTTCTCAAGATGAGAAGTGTATCAATGTAATGCAAGCTGAATATAATTCCCTAATTCAAAATCTAACATGGGATTCGGTTCCACCTCCAAAGAAAAGAAGTATTACAGGGTCTAGATGGTTATACAAAGTAAAATATAATGTTTATGGTAGTATTGACAAACATAAAGTTATGTTTGTTGCTAGAGGTTTCACTCAAAAACCTAGTATTGATTATGTTGAGACTTTTGCTCATGTAGCTAAGATGAGTATTTTTAGGGCCTTTTTTACTATTTCTTCTTAGTTTGGGTGGTAAATCCACCAAATATATGTGAAAAATGATTTTGTTAATGGTGATTTAAAATAAGAACTTTACATGTCTCAACCTAAAGGATTTGAAGAAATTGGTAAAGAAAACTATGTTTGTAAGTTGAAAAAATCCTTATATGGTTTAAAGCAAGCTCCTAGAGTTTGGTATACAAAAAATTAGTTCCTACTTTAAAAAGTTATATTTTTTTAATTGTTCTTCTAATAATGATCTATTCATCAAGCAAGAAGGCTCTCATATTATCGTTGTATGTATATATGTTGATGATTTTCTTATGGTTGGTGATATTTCTTCTTTAATTCATATAATTAAATAAAAATTGAAACAATACTTTGAAATGACAGACTTAGGTCTCTTACATCATTTTTTTGGCATGGTTGTATTTCGAGATAAGCATTCTACTGTTGTTTCTTAAGAACAATATGTAACCAATGTGCTGAAAAAAGTGTAAGATGATTGATTGTAAACCAATTTCTACTTTTATGGAAGTTGGACTTAAACTTGATCCTAAACCTGCATGTGAAAAATTTGATCCTACTTTATATAGCCAATTAGTTGGTAGTTTGATTTATCTAGCTGTAACTAGACCAGATATTTCCTATTCAGTAGGAATTGCTTCAAGGTTTATCCAGGAACATTATAGAGATCATTGGAATCTTGCAAAAATAATTTTTAGATATATTAAGGGAACAATCAATCATGGGTTGTAATATACTAAGAATTAAAATGCTAACTTGTATGGATTTGGTGATTCTGATCATGCTGGTGATGTATTGGATAGAAAATATAATTATGCTTATGTGTTTAAATTTGGTGCAGGTGTCATTACTTGGTGCAACAAAAACCAACCAACTATTTCTATCTCTTAAACTGAAGATGAGTATATAAGTGCAATGGAAGTTGCAAAAGAGGCTCTATGGCTGAAGAGGTTATTCGACAAGATAAATATGGAGGATCTAGGTAGTCTTCATTTGTTTTGAGACAACCAGAGCACCATATCTCTTTCACATAATCCAATACAAAATCAGAGGATGAAACACATTGAGATACATATACACTTCATCCGTGAGAAGGTGCTAAGTGGTGAGATAGATCTCAACTTTGTGTCGAATGAAGATAAAGTTGCTGACATCTTCACAAAACCCTCGAGTGTTGTACAGTTTTGTCACTTTCATGAAAAAATTGGATTGTCGGAGTTTCTATAAAGGGGGTGTGTGCATGATAATTTCACCTCCGAATGGAGCTTAGTGTTTAAAAAATAAAAATGCAAATATAAAAGAACTTCGAGCAAATCTATAAAGACCTTTGGGAAAGTGTAAAAAGACCTTTTTGCATGTGTATACCTCCTCGGCTTATTTTTTAGAAAGAAGTGTAGAAAGGCCTTAAAGGTGATCTTTAGTAAACTCTTTAGTGTTATTGATTTTATTGGTAAATATTCAGTGCAAGCATATTATAAAGGAGGTCCTTGGTTATAAAAGGCTCCTATATGCTTGGGTTCAATAACCTTTTATGAAAACTTATGAGAACATGTAAAACTCACAAATCATACTTAGCCACTGATCATGGGATGATAATTGGGATTCCAGATCCTTTTGTACCAAAAGGTAACTTGAGTATGATGAACGTGTTATAATTCCTTCAACCTATATGCTAGCCTAAAACCCTTATGGTTTAAGGATTGTAAATCCTATAGTGTACCAAGAGAAGGTAATCTATTGGCATATGCTATCCCACTTAACATTAAGGGGGAGTGTTGGCACATAATGATTATGTGGGTTGGCCACCCATTAATTAATATGGGTCCATCACTATTATATAGGTTAAATATTTAATAATATGAAATATTTTTATATCATTCAATATTCATACCTAGGTAATGTACATTAGGTAAGTATTTAATAATGTGAATCATTTATGTATATATTTATTAAATACACTAACTTAGGTATATGTGTCAACCATTTTAGGTTGAAAAGGTGGGTCGGGAGACATAACTAATCACCATATATAAAAAGGACTTTAGGTTCTCATTTTATATATTCAGGAAATATATCAAAGGTGTGAAAATCAAGTGATTTGGTTTTACCCTTAGTAATTAGGGTTTCAAAGGATGAGGTGATCTTACTGGATGTAAAATAATTTATCTGAAGTAAAAGGTTATTTTCAAAGTGGTTTTTAACCTATTAGGGTTTTTCACTATAACTATTGTGTCACTTGTGTTATTTATTTCTTATAATTATTTCTTTATTTACTTATGTGATGATGTAATGTTTATTTAAATATTTATGGTAACATTGCATAAAGAATTAATGTTTAGCATTAATGTTGAATTAATCTGTAAATTGTTGAATCCTTGAATTTTAACATTTTTAGCAATATAACATTCTTCATCTTTTCCTCTTGGATCTATAAGACCTAAAACCAAAGCGTATTCCTTTTTATCTTCTTTTTAAACTTCACCAATATTCAAAACAAATGTAGATGGAGATGGAAAACATACATCAAGGATGGAATCCCATATTTCAAAACCTAATGGTTTAAAAAAAGCTCTTATTCTGACCAGAGGAAATTTTTTAACTTTAATCAGTCTACTTACCTTACCTTTGCTTCAAAGGATCTCCTTCAATTGATTAGAATTCTTCTAAATAACCTGGTTTGATGCCAATTGTTGGAAGAAAAATATACTAAGGGGGGTGAATCGGACCTTTAGAAACCTTTAAATAATTCCTTTAATTTGCATATAGCATTCAAACCATCAAATTAACTTTCATTAATCATTGAGAACACATTAAGAATTATCAACCATACACATGAATGAGAAATTATACAAGACACAAAATATGAAGTGGGAAACCCTGAAGGTGAAGAAAAACAACTAGATATTTTGATTATATTACAAAAACCAAAATACATGCATTAATATGACACATGACATAAGATTTGTTTAGTGAGACACAAATCCCACAAGGAGCACCAACCCCTATTTATCAAGGCACCAACCCTGAAAGGAGGCCACGACCCCCTAAGATGATCAATTTATCTTTTTTCCACTCAAATGCCTAGGCGTGCTAGCACTTCATCCAAATATATTTGAACACTCACCCGAAGCGCGCGGATCTACCAGGCCCCACTTTTGTATTGTATTTTCATGAAGTTAGCATGCATGTTCATATAACCCATTATCAAAGAATCTATTCCAATATAAACAAGAGATCCATGAGCTCAAATTAGAAACATAAATAATAAAGAAGCATATAGATCAAATAAGCACCAATATCATATTCACCATACAAACACCATGATCAGATGCATCAATTACCAAAATTCATCCACAACAATCCATTAATAACAAAAAATATTACACATCAAAATCTAAATACATCATAACACTATCATGGAGTCATGTGCGCTTGCAAATCAGGGAAGCATTACTCTACAATACACATGGTGTCTAATATATGGTGTCTAAAAATATTCAGATCAAATAAAATATATAGGGGTGGAGACTTACCCTTCACTTGCCATGCATCTCAAAATAGATTGCATGCTTATAATAGCCATGCATACGTACCAAAACATCTTATGACGCATGCATGCTCACCTAATAATATATTCAACCTGTAGATAACCTCTGTTCTAATCCTATTATTAGCTTGAACTATGTATGACATATTATCTTTTCCTTGCGTGTACTTTGACCAAAAATAAATGTTCCTTCATCTCTAATTCTTTATGTTTTTCTTCAAATCCTAGAACGTTGTTTGATCTCCACTCAATCTTGACATTATCTATTTTTATCCTGTGGTTCCAAAACTGACTAAGTATTGAATGTCTCATGCTTATGCATGAGCCTTTGCACATTGGCTATTCTATCTTACACACAAACCTTTACACCTACCTCGCATGTACCTTTAGCCTTCACGTGTTGTATATACTTAGTGCAATTCTTCTGAGAAACATTACCTCACACTAAAGGAATTGTTGCCCTTAGCAATGCTTTGATCAACTTGTGCTCAAAAAAGGATGTATACATAATAGGAAAAGTATTAAGAATTCAATGCCCAAAACCATTCATTATACCCGAAAAAAAATATACTCAATCCACAATTAGTTGGAAGAGTTATGGAATCTTAGAATCTATCTCACTCACCACCTTCTGCCATTCACCAAGCTCAGCCAAAGACTTCCCAAATTCCACCTCAATAATACTAGGCAATTGGTCAAGCACCAACTCTTCAACCCTACTTTTGAGTTCTCTAATTACCACAGTAAATTATGTGCATACTCCCTCTATCATGTCCATGTGGTCTAATAAAACATTCTAAAATTGACCTATGTGGAGTTCCATCTAGTCCTTCTTAGCCTTAATCACTTCTTTTTGTTTGGTTTCCTCGTCCATAGCTAAAGTGTGCTCAATCTTATTCATGGGTGTCTTCTCTTGAATGGTTTTAAGCATTGTTTCTTCCTCAACTAGGAACACATCAAGAATAGGCTCACAATTACTGACACCTATTGAAGGCCACATCATCCTTGCCACTTGTTTCCTTGAGCTTCACAAAATAAATCCTCAAGTTTGGTGATCTTGGCTTGAATAGCGGCCTTATTGGCCTCCTTCTCCTTTGAAATTTCTTCTTTAGTTAACCCTATGCCACTCTTTATATTCTCTAGAAGCATACCCACCAAGTCCTCCAGATACTCCATTTCATCATTGTAATCACATTGGGCTTGGCTTACCAAAAGCTCGGAACTTTCCCAAAAAAATTGCGAAGGCGTCAATCCTATCATTCACTTCCTTAGTTTTTTTATACTCTCCCTAGAGATATTTTCTTCAAAAGCTCAACCTCACACTCGTTTTCCTTTTTATCTACTACCAAAAATTTCATGATTACACCTAAATCAAGGTTTTTGTTCCCTAACCTCCTCTACCAATTTATTCAATGGTGTTGCATGTATGTTCATCTATCAAGTGATTGGGGTTGACTGCCTTGTACTTTTTTCCCCAGTTCATTCTTCAATGTAATAACAACTATTGTAGTGATTACTCACCTCGAACTTAGGTTCCTTGGAGTGGTTTTGTAGGTTCCAACTCAGCATTTTTCTTGTGCATGACACCCCTCTATCTTTATCCATCAACTCCCATGCATAAAATTTCTCATTTAGAATGGTGCTTTGAAATCACGCCTTTAAGACCTTGTTAGGGTCATCCAAAAAGTTCATGTGTGGTGACTAGGGTGCCCATCTCCTTCTTTGTGCCTTCATATTCATTCTCTACATTTTTGGAGTTGGGGGGTACCTACACGTGTGCCTACTTCTGTGCCTTTATTTTCCTTGACGCCATAATTATCATCTTTCTCTTTTCCATCATGTTCTTCCTATACAAGGGTCACATCATTAAGTGGACTCTTATTCCCCTCTCCCATTGTGGTGTGCATTTTTTTGCTAGTCTATAGAATTTTTCCATGCAAAGTGTTTAGCCCATTCCTTCTCAAGCTCTACAAGTAAGGATTCACTCTTCTTCTCTAGATCTGACTCCTCTCATGTTTCTGAACTAGAGACTACCTTATCTCCTCCATGCTTTACTTTATCTTTCTTCGTCCTTCCCTATTTTGGGGTCCTCAGCACTACCACTATTCCTTATTCTATAATATATCTTTTTGTGTCATGAGCCGATCAATATTTCCTTATTATTTATCCCATTATTTTTCATTAGGGATTTCTTCATGCATTCTCTTCAATAGGAGGTGCAACAGTCCCTTCTAGATAGTGTGAAGAAGGAGTCTGTAACCTCTACTTCAACTCTTCCTTCTGTATTTGTCCTCAATTGCATAAATATCCTACTCACCATCCCCTGAATAGTAACATTCAGTTAGGGGTGAAATTTCACCATGTATGGCTTTATTATTTCAAAGTAGGCATGACTCAAATTATACCTCTAGGTTACATGAAAAATATGTAGGTCCTGAGTAAACATTGTCATCATCAAAGGTCAACTTTTGTGTGTCCTTTATCATGTTCACAGAGTACTTGATGTACCGAGTAGTGAATGAAAAAGGAAACTTGTACCAAGGCCCCACCTCGCCATTCACCATCATGAAACATGAAAGTCTATAGTGTTGCATCACTATGAACTTCACCTGCTCAAAAAATTATGTTGGTAATTCATGTGGGATGCACCATTCATTCTTGAAATCCCCACGTAGCCTGTTTACATACCATTTATCAATCCTTACCTTGCATGCACTTGTAATAGTGTCGTCATAGGTATACCCCACGAATTTAACTGTGGGATATTTTTCCAATGGTTGGAAAACCCACATGTCATCATCCAGCCCATCCGGTACTCCAATCTCCTATAAAATTATTAGGAGAATAATTGAGCCCCAAGTTATCTTTGCTCCTTCCTCATTTTGCACCCTTCTCCTCTTCAACGATTCCATCATTATAAAATTACAAATTGTTATAGTGTGTTTTGTTTGTCATCTTGTGTGAAATGTAAAGGAATTTCCTATTCATGTTTGTCTAGCTCTCTAAGGTGACAAATTTGTAACTAACTAGTTTAACTACAACCCTAGCTATAGGATCCACAAAGTTATAAATAAACATTTCCCTTCCTCCCTTCTCATAAGTCAACGCTAGATCCAATTCATCTATCTTCGTATTGGTAGAAATATCTAGCCCCATATCCTCTCTTATGATTCTCATCCCCTGTAACATGTTCAATCAATTGAGTCATGATCTACTACCTGTCTCGCATTATAGTGCGCAATCATTCTTCTCAGCGTTACTCATTAATCTGAGTAATTATTTTTAGAGTACCTTCATCTATAGCACTTGTTACACCTTTTTATCTCATGTTAAGCTCTTAGGAAACACCATTAGTCTGATCCAACTTGTATCCAAAATAGAAGCCAAAAATTCTTATTTTATACTTGATCCACCCCTACACTAGAAGTATGTGTGGTCCCTTTTCTGCATTATTTTAATAGATAGTAATAAGCTCCTACGCATGCAAGTGTGCTTATTACAACAAATCACTGAACTAAATTGACAAATCATAGCAACGATAAAGTAAACACATATAAGGTAAACTCCAATATAAGTGATAATAATGCCTTATTAAAAACACCAAGAAGCCTTATTTATTATAGTAGGGCTTCATCATACTCCCATTTAAGTAACCGAGCAATAAAGTTCCATCCAACACCTGCGAACTAAAAAATGCTTGATTCAAGTATCTTTTTTACTACAAAAGTTCCCAACCAATGTACTTTTTATTTCCCTTGGTGGCACAAAAACTTTGAATTATATAGAAGGACCATCTTTCCCACCTCAAATGTTTTGTTCCTAATGTGTCTATCATGTCAATTCATCTGCCTCACCTTCTCTATCTTCTGGCTCCAATGAGTAATTGTATGCCTCTCATCTAACTGCATCAGCTTGTTTATGCACTTCTTAATAGCTTTTTCATCATCTAGTTCTCCTTCATAGCACAATACACAGGGATGCAGGGATAATTTTAGTGGTGAATATTCGTAATATGGCGAATATTCCATTTTTGAAAATTTTGAAAAGGTGAATTTTTTGGCACGGGCCAGTGACCTGTTCACCTAAAAATTACACTTTAATTTTTTTTAGGGGTCGGCTTCGCCTACCCTTGAAAAATATCCCCTATAATAAACCTAGATTATTCGCCAGGTAGAACACTTCTACTTCACATTTTTCAACAATATGATATATCCTATATTATAGACGCGCAACAAGGGGGTAAGTTATTGATGCGTGACAAGGAGGGTTTGTAGACAAGGAGATACTGTAGATATTGACACATAGTAGATGCATGACAAAGATTTTTTTGACGAGCGACATGGAGTTTTTTTTCGATGAGCAAGAAGAGGGCAGAGGTTGCAAATGCGCGATAGGAATCCTGCTAGTCGACGTGTCAATAGCACCTTCAGTGACATGCGTCAACAGCGCCCTCAGTGACGCATGTCGACTAAGGCCTCAGTGACACGCGTCACTAAGGCCTATGACGCGTGTCAATCCCCCTCAGTGACATGCGTCAATAGGCCTTAGTGACGCGCGATCAATAGGCCTTAGTGACACGTGTCACTAAGGCCTTAGTTGACGCGCGTCACTAAGGCCTCATTGACGCGCGTCATCAGGCCTCAGTGACGCTCGTCAATAGGCCTTAGTGACGCGTGTCATAGGGCCCTCATTGACGCGTGTCACTAAGGCCTCATTGACGCGCGTCACTCAGGCCTGTTGACGCGCGTCACTGCATTTTCTTGACGCGCGACAGCATCCTCAGTGTACAACAGAGTATGTTGATGACGCATAGCGAGATTTTTCAATGACAAAGCAAAGTTTTTTGATGCAAGACGCACGACAGGAGATTTTTTGTCGCACGTCAAAGCAGAGGTCATTGACGCGCGTGCAATGCATTTTTTTGACGTGCAACAGCAAAATCTCCCATCGCAGCGTCTGCAACCTTCTGTCGCAGTTCTTGATAATCAGAGTGAAATTTTTTCATACAACCCCCAAAAAATTCGCCTTCCCGTGAAACTGGTTCCGGGGATATTTGCCAGGTATTCTCCACCTCCGATTTCCAGGAGGTCTCTTAAAATGAAACCCTGATTATGGGATGGCTATCAGATAATATGCTAACGAGTGCTTTATGTGTAGAATTTGTCTTGTATATCTACTTCCAAACCAACTAAAACGGTGTAGTTATTTACTAGTACCTCATTGTTTATGTTGGTCTTGATATGTCATTAAAGTACATGAGCTACTGTATCATCCCATGCTTCCTTCCAACGTCACATATTTTTGTCTTTTATAGCCAAAGGATTCAAGTTGAAATCTTTAGTGACATCCTAGTGGTGTCCTATGTGATTTAACTAGTACTCATTATGGTGTTTTTCCATGTTACTACTTGTTTTTATTAATTTCTATTACATAAATGCTTATGCATGTCTTGTGATAAAATGAGTGCCCCTATCACTAGTTAGGATCAAAGGACATCCATACCTGCTAATAATATTTTCCCATACAAAAAAAAAGATTGTAGTATTTGTTGTGCAATCCTTTAGTAGGTGTTGCCTCTTTGGTCCCATCTTGTCACATAATTTAACTACAAGTTATAATGTAGTGCACATCAGTCCTATGTGTGGGTGAGGAAATAGGACCTACAAATTAAATAGCCCATTTCTCAAAAGGTTTGGCACTTTCAATAGGCCTCAAAGGCATCTCATCTATGGTTCCAAGCTTCCCAAGGCACTGAAAATGGTCACAAGCCTTGACATATTATTTAATATCCTTGTAAAAATTTTCCCACCAAAGGCCATCCATACACATATTTCACACTATGTACATATAGGATCAACATAATGACCACCTTCAATTCCTACTATGATATTCTTCCATAATAGCCCCACGCTCATGATCCAGAACAAACATCAATGCGCAAAACTTCATCACAGTCTGGCTTATAACAAATCTCCACCTATCAACTAGTAAGTTGTCATGTGTATTTCAAGTTTCTTATTTTCTAATGTCTTCAACTTCCCTCAGGCACCTAGCTAGTGCACAAGAATACTACAATATCCTCTAAATCTGCAAGTGTTCAATTTAATCTAAACAACTATACATCAAGCATTGTATCTTAAATTCTCTTCTCATCCTCGCCAAAATTGATTCAGTTTGAAAAATGGTCAGGCCCTAAATTTCTTTTTCCTGGTTTTACAATAACTATAAACTCAAACTTCTGAAATAATAGCATCCACCTGCAAATGTACCTTTGCAAAATAGGCTTGTTGAAACAATACTTAAGTTTCATATGATCTATAAAGAAGATAAATGGTGTTCCCAATAATTATTTCCTAATTTTTTTAGGTCATAAATCATGGCCAAAGCCTCATGCTCAGTAGTTGTATAATTCTACTCGGTAGGTGTTAACTTCTTACTTACAAAAAAATAGGGTGGTCTAAAATTTCTTCTCCTAATTGTGCTAATACTACACCAATTTCTATCCCAGACACATCAACGTGAACATGAAATGGATTATCCCAAGAAGGAAAGTGAAAAACATGTGTCTAGTAGTAGGCCTTTCCAGTAATATTTCAAACACATGTTGTTGCACATCACACCAATAGAATTTCCCTTTTGCTTTCAACAACTCTTCCAAGGGCATGGAAATTTTTTACATATCCTTTAATTAATTCCTGTAATACCATGTATGTCCTATAAGTCCACACACTTCACTTTTATTATTAGGCTCTTCCAAACCCAAGATCACAATAATTTTGGTTGGATCTACCAACAAGCCTTCTTTGCAAATAATATGCTCAAGTAAAGTGCAAAAAGGTACTACAAATATGCACTTCTTAATATTAAGAGATATGTTTAGCTACCTAAACCTTTCAAACATAAGACCTTAGATTGTCATCAATGATCCTTAACTAAGCCATACACAGTCCAGTAATCCAAATACACCTATAAGAACTTACGAATGAAATATTGAAAATATTACACAACAATGTGTGAGAATATTGTTGGCACATTTTTTAATCCAAAGGGCATCATTGTATATGTAAAAATTCCCCACTCAATGGTGAAATTTATCTTTTCTTGATCTTCCTAATGCTATGACGTACTTGATGATAACCTAAAAACCCATCTGTAAAAGAGTAGATCTCGCACCATGCAACTGCCTCAAGGATATCCTCTGTGAATGTGGGTGGTAAAGGGATGAATGATACATGAAGCATTTAACTATTTTTAGTCCACATAGATCATTATCATCCCATCCTTTTTAATACTTATGATCATAGGGATACCTAATTCAGATTCCTCAATGGGCTTGATTATACCATACTGGACCATTTTATCAATTTCTTCCTTTACCTCGACGCATAGATTAGGATTCATTCTGTAAGGCCTCTTCCTAATCAGGTGTGCACCTTATTAAAGTGTGATTCTCATCTCCCCTAAATAATAGTGTACTCATTTTAACTCATGATAGCCCCACAAATACAAGTCTTGAAATTCACTCAAGATTTCAATAATCTTAGCCACTTCCTGTTTCCGACCAGTAATCACCAATAGCCTCTTTAGGATCGACATATGTTCCATTTATTAACCTTATTTTTTTCATAGGCTCATGATACATGGTGTGCCTTTTCATCATCTATGTCCATCACCTCATGCATACATTAAGTGTGGTTAACATCTAGGTTATTATCCCCATCATCATTATCTATTAGGCATACCAATTTACCCTTTTCTTTCTCTTCCTAGAACACGGAATAGTTCTTCTTCCTTAGTCTCTTCAAGTTCAAGGAATGCCTCTAAATCTAGCTCTCCAAATATATCTAACACAAGTTCCTCAACCTTCGTGTTATCCCCCAAAGTAAGGTGCTTCATAATCTATAGTGCTTCATTGACCGGAGGCTTAGTAGAAAAATAATCAAAATTATGGTCATATCCTATCAATGAATCATACATATGGTCACTATCCTACCAATGAATTGTTTCCATTGTCAGTTGATGCTACATGAACATATCATGTGTGTGCTCACTGTAGCCACTTAAATTGGAGTAGAAATTATGCACCCAAAGTCCTTTATTCCACTGGTAAGGCCTCATTATCCCTCAGTCCAAAATCTCTCACAATCCTAGTGTTCTTGACATTACGCCATGGTAGGAGAATTCCTAACTGATGGAATTAACATATCTAAGGTCTCTGAATGTACATTGCTCCTTAAGAACCTAGTCAAACATCAATCTCCTAAAAAATAAATCTATGAAACATGAAGGGGTCAGATTTTCCTCAGTCATCCACAATGGTGAACTTAATAACTAAGTGTTGTACTATATCTCAAACATGATGTAGTTTTGTGTGTGTGTGTGTAAATTATGCCCTAGGTTGCTCTTGTGTCAGTCGCACTTTGTTAAAATAGCAAGAAATAACTAGATGTAGAATGTAATAAATGTGTGCATGGAAACATTAGACTCCCCTCCTATGAAGTGTGATTTAGATGAACTAGAATCCCCTCTTGCATGCCTTGTGATGGAGCTAGATGGATGCAATTTTAGCTTTAGGTTCCTTTGATGGATGCAACTCTAGTTTGTGATGGTAAGTGTTTAGTGTTTGGTCACTCAATATGGTCACATAAATTTTTATTTATATGTTTCTCTTGATCTAATTTCGTAATTAACCTAAAAATACTGACCACTAAAAATATGGAAAGATCAAATGGCTAAAAAGTTCCCAAAAGATGAAAGTAAAGTATAAAGAGGATCAGGATGCCCAGAAGGGACCAGGGCGCCTAGGCACTGCCAGTCCTAGCTAGGTACCCTAGTCATAAATAGGAATGAATGAAAAATGACAAAACATATTGGGAAAGTATGGTGTGTAGGGGATCAGAAGTGATGATAAGTAGTAAAGAAAAATGGCCAAATGACATGGTTAATATAATTTCTTCACTCAAAAACTATATGAATAGTAGTATGAGACTGAGACTAAATATTGACTCAAAGTGCATGATTTAGTGACTAAATTTGCGCTAACTTTATGTTGGTGAGCATAAATCTCCCTAACATAAAGTAGATAGAGATGTATACCTAATAATCCATGTAGAGTGATGTAGAAATGTGTCAAAGGACTAGAAAAAGAGTGGAGTGACAAAGAGATGGAGCATGGAGACTAAAGATGAAAAAGTGTAAAATGTGATGAGAGTGAACCTAGGGGAAGTGTGTGTGTGTGTGTACAATGTGTGTAGTGTACATGCATGGTTAGTATCATGTGTGATGTACTCGCCATGTGTGTGTTGTTTTGTTGATTGCTTGCTTCCATATGAATGGACCTGTAAAAGAGAAGAAGATCAAGTAGTCAAATACTCATGTATATGGGTAAAAATTCATGTATATAGTAAAAATATTGTAAATGAAAGTATGAAAATGAGAAATGGAACATGTGCACCTGATCTGTGATGAGAAAAAGGGTGTAGAAAGGATATCCTATAACTTTTGGTCAAGTGTGAGTTTTTGTGGGCAATCTCACACCACTGTGGCCAAAGAAGTGTAGGGAGAAAGTTTGTGTTATTCTCCAACCTATAACTGCTTCCCTGAGATTGGTGAACAGATCTTTGTACTTTCTAGTTTTTTGGGCAATCCGAAACCATTGGCCAAAAGAAGTGTAGGGAGGAAATTTCACTGGGATGTATCCTCCAATCTATAACTGATCCCCAGAATGTTAAGGATTGTAATCTTCCCTATAAAAGCTACTATGTATGGGGTTCATAGACTCATTTGAATCCACTCACTATAAACTTAATTGTGCCATGGATAATGACTACACATTTTATTGTATACTACACTTTGGACTAAATTGTATTGGTACCATGTTTAAACCCCAAATGATTCCCCCGCCTCTTTAAGGGTACATGTGACATCATAGATAGGAGAATGTGGCCCCAAAAGAGGACCATAAGCATGTGAATTGAAAACTTTTCCCTATAGGGGGAAGGGAATGTGTTTGGTAAAGACCAAGACACACATGCAAACAAGTGGCTAGGAAACAAGTGTTAGTACAAACAAGCATGTATGTAGAGAATAAGTATAAGCCAAACAATGTGTAAGCTAGCACATAATCAGACAATAAATAAACAAAAGAAGACAATGTAGACCACGCAAAGTGGGTTGTAAACATGGGACACCACTCATAGTGTCACAAGACACTCAAGGCCATCATGGTCATAAAAAAACAAGTGTGTGCACACAACAAAGGGAAAATCCGCAAACAATAACAAGCAATAGCAAACAAACAAACAAGTATGGAAGAAATATCCCTACATAACAAATGTTGCACATGAAGCACCCGTTAGCATGTTATAAAAATAGCAAGTATGTCAAAGCATGTATAACCTGATAATAGAAAAGTGCTAAGTATAAAATGAAACAATAGCACCTGTAGTGTACAAATGTTGGATGCCCCCAATAGGTAGTGTAGTCAAGCATCAGTAATGTATGTAGAAGCTATGTATCTATGATCACAACTAGAAAAGGACATGAACACACATGTGTGTATGGTAAAGATAATGACATATAAGAGATTTATCTAACATTTTTAGTAATGTGAACATGTAAAGACAAGTGTAAGAAAGAGTAAATGTAACCATAAAATGTAGTATGTTGTGGATGGATGGAATGGAATGAAAAATGGATGATAGGAGTTATGTGTCCCCTGAGTGAATGGAGTTGTATGCAGTGAGGTTCATTTAGTATGCCCCCTCAACAATCAAGAATGAACAAAAAATAAGAGTGTGTCATCAAGAAATGGTCAAACTATGTGATGTATATAACGCGTTGTGATGAGTGTGTAGTGATGAGATGCAACATAGCAATGACATGTGTGTGTGATTCTTATAGCCTAATCTTATATCACGAATAGATGAATAGAAAGTAGGTGGTGATTTATCCTAAAGCGTATACCACTAAACAATGTAAGAGAAGGTGATGAGGTAGCCTATCACGAGATGATGCTAGAAGAAGTGACCTATAGCCTAAGGAATATATCACTAATCCTAGGAATGTCACATGAGAAGATCAAATGATGAAAGTGTGAGTGTTATGTGGTCCATTTTTGTTATATAACCTCAACAGTCCAGTATGGACCGTGAGACTAGAGTGCATCATCGGGTAGTGAATGCAATGTGTATAAGAAGATTTAGTATGTGTGATGAGAAGAAATGCAACCATGTGATGAGCTAATTGTGTGAGTATTTGATGCATAGAATGCAATGTAAGATGTGTAGATATCCTAATAGTGTCAAATTCACACTATATAGTATGTATGATGAATATTATGTAATGTTAGACTCGTAGACAATAGGAGTATGACAACATGTATGATGAACACTAGTATGATTGTGCAGATGTAAAATGTCGAAATATAAATGTAGCATGCAAAATGTGAGATGTAGTCTAATATGTGTGAAGAGATGCAATGTGTAGTGCAGTGTATGAGGTTCATGTGTAGTATTCCCTCAACAGTCAAGTGTGAACCGAAGCACAAGAGTGTGTCATAGGGTAATGATGATGGTCGTGTGGTGTAGATGACTATGTGAATGATAGAATGTTGATATATGTGAGTATGGAACATATGTTGATGCTAAGATGTTTGGGGGTAATGAGTGAATTATATGCCCCCAAGTGTGGAAGATAAAGAAACCATCATGTAATGTCATTTAAGAGATCATCAATTTTAGGTTCAAATTCATATGGATAAGAATTAGAGACCTGATAAGCAATGGTGTCAGGTTGATCATGTAACAAACCATTAAGATGTAATTTGTACATACCCATAGCATATGCTTCGCTAGTGAAGGGTGGTAAGGGACACCCGTGCACATACAGCGAGTGAGATTCTATGTATATCCAAGAAAAGAATTGCAGAAAATGAATATATGTCTAAAGGGCATGGGAAATGATATATATTTTTTATTAGGATCTAGAGTACCCCCAATGTAATCAATCCATTATTTTTCTAATGTAAGTGGTGTAGATATAGGATTTTGTGCAACAAATACTGTGATATGAAATACATGTAGGCCATAAGTTGTAGTGATGTGAATAACCCAATAATAGAGATGAGGAACATGAGATAGAGGGTAGAGATCCTCAAATGAAAAACCTAGTCAATTCAAACCCTCATGTGTACATACAGTGTCTTCACAAGTAGGATCAAAGGGAATATGTTCCTGATATGAATTATTCATGAAAATTAAGCATGTGAAGGGAGGTTGTAGTGATGAAGATGGCTTGTGGGAAGGTGGAGGAGCTAAATCAACATTTCATATATAGAGAGAGACCTCTGATAAATGACCATAGCAGTAGTAGTGGAAAGGGGAGGTGGTGGAGTGGAAGGATCCGCATTAATGACATAAATATCACCCTTGAGTGGTGGAAAATGAGGTAGTTCATCCATTAGTTGAGGTTCATTAGTAGTATCAATGTGTGGAATAGGAAGAGTAGTATTAGGATCTCGGACACAATATTTGTAAGCATCATGGTCATGAAGCACAGTGTATTCAACACATTCATGTATGAATTTTACACAATAATGTATGGTAGAGGCAACTAATTGCATGGGATAAAGTAATGGCCTACCAAGAAAATAGTTATATGAGACTAAAAATTAATGACAAAGAAGGCGGTGTTGATAGTTTTTGGTCATATATTAATATGAATAATAATGTGACCTATGCATGGGTGAACTAAACCATCATATGCATAAAGTGAGAGAGATGGTGGACTAACATGATGATCACAAAGACCTATCTTCTAGAGGAATGACATGGGACATAAGTTGAGTTCGGATACATTGTCAACTAAAGTATACTTAATACCCATATTGTAAATGTGAATCATGATATGTAAGGGTGGTTCATTGTCAAAAGTGTTAAGATCAGTGGGAATATTAGACTTGACTATTATGTGATGATAAAATGCATCTACAAAATTTTGATAGACTGATTCAGGATGCATATCAGCACAAATGTGAGTAGTACCAAGAAGATGTTGGACTCTATGTCTTACATTAGGATGTGCAAGTGAATAATAATTGATTGAGATACTCATGATGATTATAATTTAGAATGATAAACAAAGAATGAGGACCCTAAGAGTGTGAAGATAGAGTACGGGTTCACTAAAATTATTAAACTAAAATAATAAATCCTATTCTAATCTAATGTTATGCAAATCAGTAAATAACAGCTAAATAAAATAGAGAAATTGACCTAAGCAACTAAGTAAATAGAAATGTAAAACCCTAATTTACAAGAGGAGTTAGGAATTCCTTAGTTGATTTGACAAAGGTTTGAGGTTGTGTCACAATCTGAAACAGGTAAACAGGAGGAGGAAATGACCACACAGAAGCCTCAAAAAGCACATATCCGAGATCCCTGACTAGACAGAGGCACTTGGACAAGGACGAGGGTGCTTGTTGGCACTCTAGTCTAAGATCTGGGTGCCCTAGTCTGCAGAAATAGTCTAAAACCCTCCTCTGAGGTGCTTCTAGATTTTTACCTATAGTTTCTTCATGTCTCATTAACTTCATTGAATTGCGTAGATGTCACTACAAACCAAAGATGAAGAAGATACGTGCAAAACCCCAAGACAAGCATCAAACCCCTGAAAAAATACAAATGTATATGAAGGGGTCAAAATATCCTCAGCGGCCACAATGGTGGACTTACTAACTTGCGTGTTGTAATACATCTCGGACCTGATGTAGTTCTATGTGTGTGTGTGTGTGTGTGCAAATCGTGCCCTAGGTTTCTCTTGTGCAAATCACACTTTGTGAAATATTGAGCAACAACTAGATGTAGAATGTAATAAATGTGTGCATGGAAATAATAGACTCCCCTCCTATGAAGTGTGATGCATAAGAACCATCCTTGCATGCCTTTTCATGGAGCTAGATGGATACAATTGTAGCTGTAGGTTCCTTCGATGGATGCAACTCTAGATGGTGATAGTAAGTGTTTAGTGCTTGGTTACTTAATATGGTCACATAACTTCATATTTATATGGTTTTATTGATATAATTTCATAATTAACCCTTAAAGGCCAACCACTAAAAATATGGAAAGCTCAAACATATTAAAATTTCCCAAAAGATGAAATCAAAGTAAAAAGAAGATCAGGATGCCCAGAGGAGACCAGGGTGCCTAGGGCACTCTAGTCCTGGTTGGGCACCCCAATCAGAAATAGGATGAATTAAAAATGACAAAACAATATCAGCAAGTATGGTTAGAGGATCAAAAATGACAACAGAAAGCAAAGAAAATTTTCCAAATGACATGGGTTAATTAGTAATTTCTTCACTTAAAAACCATATGAATAGTATTATGACACCGAGACTAAATATTGATTCAAAGTGTGTGATTTAGTGACTACAGCAATGGTGGTCTTCCCTTTTGATTCCAAGCATCCAACATGAGTACATTAACCTGGGTGCCTATATCTATTAGAATGTTTCTCAGAAGCCATCCATCTATGACTACATTTAGTGTAATATCCTTATCATATTCATGATTATGTGGGGGCATATTTGCATGAAGTATCTGTCTCTCACACTCATTACCTCCATGCAGTGCTTTTTTCTCTCAACCACTCTCCTGACAAAGGGATGATGTTCTCCTTGGTGTAACATTTGACATACCTCCTTCAATTCATCTACATCATTCTGTGGGATTTCAACCTTATTTTCTCGATCTATCACACGTTCTTGCTCCTTCAGGGTCTGAATTTCCCTATGCAGATCCCTGATAACATCCATAGTCTCCTGGTAAACCTCTTTTTGATGTGCATCATTAGGTTACTTGGCATTTATCACTTATTTCTTTGTTATAGTTGGCTTATACTTCTAAGGTTCATGTGCGTGCACAGCCTCAGCACGTGTAGTAGATAAAACAAGCTATAACTCAGGGCTAGGTGTTACCTTTCAGCATTCATTGATCTTTAACTATGTGATGTACCTTAATCATTCCCACACCCTTGTATTTTTTGTGTTGTCTTACTCATGTTCTCATGTAATTCATGGCATTCTTCAAACTTGTTTTGTTTTCCACACCATAAAAAAACCACATTTTGAGGACACTCGCACTAATAATGATCGGGAGATCCACAAGTATAACAAGTTCCTCTAGGAAATCTTCCTCTTCTACCACCATGACCTTGTTAGAACCTCAATATCCTACACAAAATCCTCTATTTCTATTATCTCCATTATTGCACCCTTTATTATGTTGTCCTTCATGTTCCTTATGATCCACTTGCTACACTATTTTGGCGCACACTAGTCGTCAATGGATTTATGGATATGATCAATTAGTCTACAGTCAACGGTGTCATCAGTATGAATTTCACATAGTTTACAATAGATAGACACATTCTTCTAGATCCCACGTTGCAATAGAGTAAATATACTCACATCATGGTCTAAATGACAAATTTCACAATCCAACAGCATGGCATACATCAACTTGCGAGGACAAGCTATCCTTAGTACATCCTTTAACCTTGTAATCTATACACCATATCCCACTGCATGTCTCATGAGCTGAATTAGCATAGATATTTTCCAATTGTTTCATCATGGTTGCAATCTGCACCTCTAAGAATGGAATCACACCAGTATCCACACTTCCAAATGCCTCAGCACGTAGAGTTGCTTCCAAGGCATCATGTGGATCTATAAAGATCTTATGAGATAGAAACCTTCTGAAAGGAGTCAATAATATGCCACCAAACCACAATGCATGTTGATTAGGATGTATGTCATAAGAAAACTTTGAAAACAAAGTTTTAAAACACGCATCATATTCCCAAACTCTTTCTTATAAGCCCCGCTTAATGTCCTTAAGATCCCTAATAATTTTCTACTAAAATTCTAGAATATGGAACTCAGCGAGAAACACATAACGTAAATATTTATAATCCACCGCAGTCTGATGTGGGTCATATTTTCTGTACCAACTATGTGCGTGCCTTTTTAAGAGTAGTAGAAAACTGAATTTATTTTCTATCTAAGGCTATGATTCCTTTAACGTGCCATAACAGCTCACACTTGTGCACATGCTCTGCAACATCCTCAATACCTCTATATTCTGGAAATTGAATGGACATCTCATAGTAAACTTGTTGTGGCTGATGGGGGTATGGACCTTTTCCACCAGATCCAGATCCAAAGCTCCCACCAGTATTTTCTCCACCTCCAGAATCACCTGATCCACTTGATCCTGATCCTTATGATCCTCCTGATCCTTCAATAACATGCACTAGGCTAGTGGATGTACTTCCTTATGTCCTAAATATAGTGCTAAATTGAACTCCCATAGTCTTTGAAGTTGGAATACTCCCATACGTATTCCCAATGTTTTGTGCACCCATGCTCTATCTAGATGACGCACCAGAAAATATTCCTTTAATGGGTCCCCTAAACAATGATGTCATTTGTGCTACCATAAGTGTATATGTTGTCTGATGCACTTCTATATTAGAAGGAAAATGATATCTACCTGAAGCTACTAGATTACCTACACTTGTCTTATTTTCAATGATTACTTCTAGAACTGGAACACCAAGCGCAAGTGCTAGGTTTCTAGGTGGGATCATATGCACACCTGCAGTCCTCAATCTTTCCTCCTTTGTTGTGCTTTCCTAAGTGGGGGAGATATTGATTCTATGACTCCAAATCTTCTATGTGAGCTTCAAATCCTTCAAGAGACATCATCCTCTGAAACACCATAGAGTCCTCAATATCATGCTTCTTCACCAATTCCCTCTCCTTCACTTCATTATACTTGATTCACCTTTCCTCTCTCTACCTTTCTTCTGTCAGGTCTGTAATATTTTACCACACCTACTCCTATCCTGCGCATGGTGATGGGTTTAGCTAGCCATAGGTAACTACTCCAAACTAAATACCACCATCAAGATCTTAATTTCCAAAGGAATAGTGTGGATGTAAGATCCTCTAGGCTCACACAAGAATTCAAACTCAACAACTTTTGGATAATAATATGTAGAAACAACATACTCCAAAGTATAACTTTGCACAACACCAGCCCACCAATGATCTACAACATGCATCCAAGGTTTATCTGCATCAAATAATAGTCTAGTAATCTTCCTGAGTCCAAACCCTTGGTCTGTAACTCCAAATTTTCTTTGTTACATATGCTTGACAACCACTCATACAATTCTATTAGAAAAAGGATGAAAACATTTCTCATAAAGCTCATGATATAGATTATCTTCCACCCACTTGTGTCCACATTGAAATCAGGGCCAAAACCATATCTTCACACAAACTGATCTTGTCTTTCATCTACCTAACTTTCAAAGGCCAGAAGAGTCAATCAATAGGCCATCATCATGCAACATTATGGCATTCAGTCTTGAAAAGAGGTCCCTACAATAGAAAAAAAATGTAGTCTTGTTTTTCCACTCAAATGCTCTAAGTGCACGTTGGCACTTCATCCAGATAGATCTGAACACTCACCCGAAGTACGCAAAGCCACCAGGTCCCTATTTTAAATTATCTTGTCATGAATGTTATCATGCATATTCATATAACCCATTATCAAAGCATACACTCCAGTATGTAGACCATTAGATCCATCAGCTTAAATTGAAACACATAAATAATAAGGAAACAAAATAGATCAAACCATTACTAAGATCATATTCACCATACAACCACCATGTTTTCAAATGCATCAATTACTATAATCTATCCATAATACCCCATTAATAACCAGAAAGGATTACATAATCAGAAGTTGAATACATCATTATATTGTCATGGAGTCATGCACTATTGTAAATCAGGGCAGCATAACTCTATTATATGCACAGTATATAAAACTATACAGATAAACTAACATATATATAGGGGTGGGGAATTTCCCTTCACCACCCATACATTCCCACAAATACATTACATGTAACTCACAAATAGTCATGCACTTTTAGACATGCTATTTATCTCGATAATAATATTAATCTATTTATAAGATCTACCCTAATCTTAAGATTAGTACTGGTTAATGCACGACTTTTGGCCATCTTCTACTTTGTTCTAAAATAGCTCTTCATTAGCCAACCATCTTCTTCCACTTTATTCCATTTTGATTTCACTCAACATTCTTTTCTTATTTTATCCTTGCCACTAGGGTAAAATGGGCTAAGTCCTGGGGTGCTTTCTTTCGTGGGCACACGTCTTTGTAAATTTACTCTTTCCCACCTCTTTTGCTGGGCCTCTTGTGTAGCCGTTTGGCATCTCCATCATGATCTTGTGGTACTTAGCCTTTTCGGGGTCCAACTACGAAATTAGACCATAGGTGACTTATCTAGATTACTTTACAATTATATAGGGTTACCATTGTGTATATGTTGGATCTAGTATCAAATAATGTAACTATGAACTCATTATGAGATTTTCATGGAACTCTTACATTGAGGCATCACTTGCATCCTACATAGATCAAGGGTCATCTAATGAACAAGGCTAGGAAATTGGTGTTTGATTTTAGGCATTGGTGACTGTGCAAAGGGTTAGGGATTCTATTTTCTTCTATATTTCATAGGGTTTAATATTATATTTTAATCACACGATAGTTCACTGCTTTGGTACATTGACAGGTACAGTGTAACCTAGCAAAACAAACCCTTAGCTACCTGTTCAACAAACACATGCACATCTGAATTAAATCGGTCTCAAATGTGAAGTGCAACTGACCCTGGTCAGTTAGTCCACCATTGTGAAACTTATGGTCAGTCTACACTACATTCCATACTGCATTTTTATTTTTGTACAGTTCAATGCTGTGTGTAATAGTGTCATTCAGGTCTTCCCTCATGCCAATGATGTCAAGTTATCAGGACTTCTAGCTAGTTAGATACAGTGAAGTTGATGTGGTATGTAGCAAGGTTTTTAGATCACTTCTTTCTATGCCCTGTGATAGATCCCAAAAATGTCAGTCCCTTTGATGGTAGACCAAGGCACCTAGATTGATGACTAGAGTGTCTGCAGGTGCCCCTGTCCTTCTTAGAATTGCTCCAGTCCAAAATAGATAATGTAGATCCATCCTTGTGTCATACTTTCGCATGGTCATCTCTTATTTAAGATTTTTCTAGACATCACTGTGAAACTGTCCTGTGACAAACATGTCAAAATAAGTAAAAAGAATAAACAGGACATGAGTTATTTCCTCATAATGGACTTACACATTTGGGTTAGCTAGTGTCCTTTTGCAGTGGGCGTTGTCCTATGACATAAATGACATTCATATGTGAAAAGTATTTATCTACTTATTACAGGATTTTCATGTGACCTAGATTAGAACTAGGTCCCCATACTACATAGTTAATTCAAATTTTAGATAATCATTTTGGTAGAAACTGACTCATTCAAAATAATGCTTCGACATTCTTCAGTCCTAGGATTGTGTCACCATGAATATTTTCTTACTCAATGATTACATGCATATAACATCATACTTGATGGCATAAAGTACAACATAGTATTACTATATACGTGATATTCATGTTAACATACATCGTGTAATACAGTATATGAATACAACTGATGTATTTTCTCCACTTCTAGATTTGAATTCCAACTGTCTTGTTGATGTTCACACTTTTGATAATGACCCGCCTTTGCATATCTTATCTCGTACTCATAATGTCATTGTTAAGCGCATTCTCATTGATAATGGATCTAAGCTTAACTTGTGTCCTATTTCATTCCTTGAAGTTTTAGGTATCTCCGCTCATGACGCTATCCCATATAGTATTTCATTGTTTACTGTATGATGGACCATTCTATCCTAGTGGATTGGTCACATTATCTTTGCCCATTATTGTATGGAGCCAATGAGTATTGACTTTAGTATTATTATTTGAAATGAGCTTTATAAGAATGCTACAAGTGATTCTCCTCAAATAAGTCAATGAGGTAATCATAAACTTGCTTATATAGGGTTTCCTCCACTGTAAATCATTATGATGAGGATGATTACCTCAAGACATGGAGTAAACCATATTTCGTGACCAACAACCCATAATCTAGTACTTCAAATCAAAGCTTCTAAGACTATTCTTCCCAGTCCAAGCATAGATATTAGTGATCAGCCCCATGACCTATCAAAGCACCATCCTAACCCTACAATAAGGTTTTGGAAAGGATGACAATAAGTGTAATTGTGATAGATGGAGTTCCTATCTATGATGACCTAGTGTTACTAATACTGCTGCCTGATTCTTTATCAGGGGCTTGTCTAACCTATGGATGTCACTCTATCACATCCACCTTCTCATGCACTACCTACCTTAGCATGCCAACCATTCACTTGAACACTTTTCACAAATGGTTCAAATTGGGTACACATTCCTAAATTTGAGTGTCTACATGTGATGCCACCATATATCTATTATGTCATGAGGGCTTTGTATTATGTAGGCCTTGGTTATCGAGTAATTCCATTGTTACACTTGTAATGCTTCCTCAAGTTTAGTATGTGGTATCTCATCATAAATACCTAGCTATGGTATTTATTAAGGTCATATCATTGTCACGAAATAAGCTTCTTCCCACACATTCATCAATGCTTTTTCACTCACATTTTTTGAGAATATTGGGCTTACTTATATTAGAGGCACCTTAGATCCTACTGATGTAAAAATGTGTGCATTTCCTATTCCCTATATGTCATGTTTTCATCTATAATATCTATTTTATTAGGTTATGAAAATAATCTTACTCATCGGAATGTTCGCCATTTGCCCTTATCCTCCATTTATTGATGAGGAATATGCTATGGGCATGTACACCTTACACCTCAATGGCTCACTATGCGATCAACTAGAAACTATTTCTTATCATGTTACTAATGCTTACCCATTTGATTATGACCTGAAGGATTATGACCTTTCTGATGGCTTTACATGATCTTCTTTAGCTAGAAAGGGGTCTTTGTCGTGCCATAAAATTTCTCTTTATACCCTACACTTATCATAACATTTATGCACTTTTTCATAACTCTACATTATATCATATAGACAAAAGTTATGCAATCACGTTATATTGCTAACTCTTTATGGTTATATGTGATATCATTATGCACTATCTTTTGATTCAGTGAACCCTTGACTGTTGAAATGAATAACTACATATGTAAACCTTGTGACACACTGCATTATAAAGCATACACACCACATGCGGTATTCATGCATTACGTTCCATTGCACCATACATCCCACACGTAGTCCCACCAAGAACCCATTTTGATATGTTTGCAACAAATGCTCCATCATACATCATGTTATTCTTCATTAGACATACACTAGCATCTACATATTTTACATCCTACACTACTTATCCTACATACTACATTGATTTTTTATCTTACATATCATACATATTACACCACATTGTTCATACACTATTATACATCCTATTGTACTAGTCCTCATCACATATGGTCTAGAATTATATCATCCAACATAAAATTACTATTCTAGTGCTACATAATTTATTCCGTCAACTCCATACATTACACCTTACAAATTTTATGCCTCTAGTCACTGCATTATACATATTATACACTTTTATGCAAATACTACATCTATTGCACACTAACATTATACATTGCATTAAGTGATACATCACATATAATCACACATTCTATTCACCTTGTGTATCAAGGCACATTTTAGATGTGACATATTGGCTATTTTTATGTCCACTCTCTCCTATCACATGGTCATTTATTATCAGCTCATGCATATTAAATTTTCATCTACTTGATGTGATATTAAGGAGCTTGTTAGAATGATTGGTCAGAGTAAAACTGAATATAAGGAATTTTAGGAATAGAAGGTGGATGGGTTTAGTATAAAGTTTAGCCTTGATATTTCACCAGGTGCAAGGACTTGCATCTAGTAGTGACACATATGAACTTTGGATAAGATTATTCCTAGATATTTAGAATACATTTTCTAGTGGTAATATACCATTAGGTTACATAATGTCAATTTTGTGTGACTATTTTCTAGTATTTTTCACAAGACTTTATGCAATAATCGTCACACTATCTAATTTTCTGGTAGGCTACAACTTGCGATCACAAGAAAGAAGTCCATCACTTGAGGAGGTTTTAAGATTAATAATACCTTAAGACCCATCCCATTCTTCTTGAAATTATCCTTTTCAGTCAAATTCATATAAATATGTGCCTAAAATGTCCTCTAGGAGCTACAACACCATTGTCAAGGTGTTTCCCAAGGGATAAGCCTTTTGTCCTTAGTCAATTTTTCCAATGTCACGTGTCAACATGAGGATAAGGCACAATTTTGTGTTCCTCTTTTCACTTTTCAAGGGGATAAAGGGAATAGAAAAATGTGCACCCTCCCCCTTTTGATCTCCTAGACCCACCACGTGACCTTGTAAAGCCATCCTTAAGACTTTTTGTAAGTTTTCTAACGCCCAATTCAACAGTTTGAACCTCAGCTTGCATTGTGATATGTCCACCACTTGTCACCAGAGGTTGAGGCAATTTTTTTTTTTCCTTTCATCCATTTTCTATTAGGGGAAAAAAATGTGCCTCCTGCTTTCTCCACATGATTCCTCAGGGTAGTGACCATTTGACTCATTTACTAGGCCTGGGTGCTAGATAAGCTCTTCTCCCTCACCAAAAGTTCCACAAATGCATGTTCACAGATATATCTATTTGTGATCACAATGACAGATCTGTTAAACACAGGAAGGGGGTGGGTTCACCTTCTACCCTGGATAATATTGTTCATTAGGGGCATCTACGATTCATCTCTATCATAGGAGTGATAGAATATCAAGTTTGTAGATAGATCTTTACATTACTTTCTTAGACATTCTAGTTACATTTCTAACATGCTAACATGTGGTTTTATGTACGGCAGTTGTCATGCTAGTGAATATAAGATGCCATACTTGATTTGAACACCATATACTATTGTTTGCTATTATTTGTTGGACATAGCCTATGTGTGGTATTAACACTACTTTGTTTGTTTATTTGCCAAGGTGACCTAGTGTGTCTTGTGAGACCAATTTTAGGATAGTCCCATGATTGCAACCCACTTTCTATCGGCTTGACTTTCCTGCTACGTGTGTACCCTACTAATTTATACTATTTTAATAAAGTTCTTGGCAAAAAATATTAATAATAGAAGACGTGAACTCAGACATTAAAGATTGATATATCTGGCCAAGGCTATGAAGAAATCTGAGTCCCGTACGACATATTGAATAGAATGCAGCTCCCATAGGTTTAGAAAAAGTAGAAGACCAAAGAGCTATACACGTTGGTTTTTCAACCAAAGCTCCATTCAGTGATATACTCCACTATACACGTATGGCAACAGTAGCAGGCTCCTTGTTATAGCATCCATTGATCATGAGATAGGGGAGCTTTTTGAGATATGAAGTTTGTAAAGAAATGTTGTCCCATCCATAGTGTCAGCTGCGTAGACAGTCACATCAACTAGAACGCTGTCCAACACAATAGCATTAGATTATTTAGGAAAAAAGACCAAATTTGCACATTTCTGAGCACAAGACAGAATGATACACGCTGGTCACATGGCACCATTCGACTTACATTGGCATTGAAGGAACAGAACGACGATTCGCTGTCGCCTCTGTAAATATCTGCATCTTTGTATTTCAAAATGCTGAGCTTCAATCGCTTGGTAAATCTTTGAAAGAATGTACTTGGCATTTTAGAAGCTTATAATTCTGATAAGTACTTCATCACCATACATTGTCCACTATCCACATTAACAATATGCGTTGGAAGTTTCAAAGGCGAAGGAAAATTTTCATGGTCAGTTTTTCTTGGCTGACAACAGATCTCTCAAAAAATCCTTGAATGCTCTCTGACTCGTTGGTGCAGTTTCTCAATATATTTGATCATGTTCCCCTCTTCCAGATTAAACAGTACCACAAAGCAAACGCTTCTGACAAAAGCCCAAGTTAAAGATTTAAGGCTGTTGTGAAATAGAAATTTGTTTCATATTTCCTTTTTCCAATTTTGGGGGGATATGAAACATTCAATTTAATTTTACTGATAGGATCAGCTCCTGATAATCCATCCATCCATGAGGAAAAAAAACATTGGAGTGATAGTCGAGAAAAAGACTGTAAGAGCAATTTTGGCATGAATCAGAGACATTTTCTTGATTTTATCCTACAAAACTCCATGAGAATTTAGAGTCCTGGAAGTGTCCAGCTCGATGATGGAGAATTCACTAAGCTATAATCCCAAATGTTGATTATAAAAGATGTTAACACAATTGAGCTCTATCTCGAAAGATATGGCTTTTTCTATTTTCTTATAGAAAAACTGGCAAATAACTGTCTCTTATCTTATAATTTGAAAGTTGAAAATTTAAGGTTTTCCCTTTTGGAATAAATTTCCTAGAAGAAATCTGAGTGTAATGTACCACTCCAATTGACACGTAGCACGTTCTGATTCATCCATGGGCATTAAGACCTACCTATTTTTAATGTCTAGTTTCATATTGGGATAATTTAACCAATAATTTCCTTGCCCTACCGCTCCGATTACACGATGGTGAAATAATATTATTTGTGTTGAAAAGTAAACTGCAGCTCCCAATTTTTCCTTTTAAATTCAGAAATTGGGAAAATTATCCCAATTTAACTCCATGACCCTACCACTCCTTCCTTGTACATTTTAAGATGCATCTTAGTTTTAAAAACTGCGGGCCTCAAACCATTTTAATTTGCGCGCTTTCGGACTAAATGTAACCCTTTCAACCTCGTAATGTCTACTTGTATATCGGGCTTCAATTTTAATAAACGTGTAAGGACTATTACCTAGCTAACAACTGGATAGGTGTTTAATCCCTCTCCTATAATCCATCATCTAAAAAAAAGTAACTCTTGGCAAATTTTAAAACTTGCCTACACGGGGCCCGCCCAATGTGAAAAATTTTCCCTCCATATTACAGCTTCAAAGCCAGTACCTTGCCAAATACAAGTGAGTTAGGCAGAACTGGATGAGAGTTCTAGCAAGGGGAAATTGCCTCATACGTTTTCTATCTGATGGAGGTGTTTCTAAGAAAAAATAATGCCTTGGGAAGTTTCAGATTTCAAAATACTTTGCAGACTAGACCAGTGTCAAAGAGTAACAGCTCATGAACATCTAAGTCCTGATCATGGAAAAGAGGGGATCCATGATCTGAGGTGACAACTCACTTTCTTTGTTCTTAATTTCATCCAGCTCTGCAAAAATGTAATCCCAATCAAAGTCATGTGTATTTAAACTCAGGAATGAGATCAACACAATTCATGTTTATGCCATGCCTCTGATAGTTTTTGGCCGACCAGAACTATGAAGCAGCTATAGGGATACTTTATACTTGGTCACTCCATAATTCTAGGTACAGATCGATTGCATCCTAATCAAGTACCCAAGTCAAGAAAGACCAAAGAGGACTAGGTATCAATAGGGGGTCAATATTTAATGCACACAGGATGATTCTGAACGTAGATTAGTTTAGTTCTATATGCAGCTGAGTCACCTTCATACCAGCTTTTCTAGCTCCATGCTTTTTGTCTTTTGAGTGTAACATGATATACGTAGGATTCTGGAATACGTACGTAACACTTACATCACTACCGAGCAAAGCTTATAGAAATTGGTATTAAATTTGTCTATTGTCAGCAATGATTTTGAATATACTATATTATTGGATCTCCAACATTAACGAGGATGCTCTATAACAGAGATCTCTTTAAAAACATAGCTATGTGATAGCAGTATCATATCATGGATGACACAGATCAATGTTCCTCCCTACGCGACATTGGCTATGATGGTGTGAGATGACCCAAAAATATTTTCAATGATCAATATTCTCTTATAGCATCATTTTCCCTCGAGATCTATCTCTCTCTCTGTGTGTAGATCTAAAATCTCTCTAAATCTGTATGGTCATAATAATAAAATATCTCTATGTCTAAATATAAAAAATAAATCTCTGTACTCTGTCTCCATGGATAAGGTGAAAATATTCCATTTGTCATGAAAAATTGCGTAATTTCATCAATGTTAAATGCTTTCAAATACATTCAAATTTGTACATTGTGTATGATAATTGAAACATACATATTTATCATGAACAACTTCTATAATTTTTTCCTAATAAAGGTATGGCTGTCAAGAAGAATCATAGTAATGTCAAATGTGACTGGCAGACATCTACAAATAGTCTCATGACTTACAGTATTACTTTACTTGGTCATATAGGTGTTCTTGCACATACCATTAGAAGCTACTTATGTGTTTCATCCCTAGGTTCATTTTTCCACGCCCCTCTATTTGTTTACCACCATATTCCCTACAACTCATCATTAGTTGGTCCACTACCCTCTAAAACATGCATTATATGCTCATGACATGACAAAAACGCTGGAGCACGCAATCAGGGTATATTTCGAAGCTTCCCCTCACTCTCATTTTCCATGTATAACCTTTATTTATACATTTTTTTTTATTTTATGTTCGACCTTTGAATAACATTTTTCTGTGTCAATGGGATTTCAATTCACATTCAAGTCCATAATACAAGGTGTAGTCACAAAATCATGGACTTTAGTACATTTATTTATCTCGGTTTCATACTACTATTTAGAAGGTTCTTGAGTGAAGAAAGTATTGATAAACCCCCGTCCTTTGGCCATATTATTTTATTTTATTTTGTAATTTGCAACCCTATTGCATCTCATATGCCCAGCCATTTCCAGTTCATTTACCATCGTGTTTAGCCTCAACTGGGGTAGCCAAGTTAGTACTAGGGCACCCATGGACGCACCTTGGTCCCACCATGGGGGCGCCCCGATCCCTTTTGCACTTTTCCTGCCACTTTTTGGGCTCTCTTCTAGCTATTTTTCATCTTTATCTTTCTTGTGGTAGAAATCTTTCAGGGGTTAATTACGAAATTAGAGCAAGAGAACCCTATAAATATAAAGTTATGAGACCGTATTAATGAGGGACCTGAGCATCATTTACTATTATCACTCCATTTAGAGTTACATCCATCTATTGCATTGGAGATCACTTGAATCCACATAACTCCATCATCAAGGCATAAGGATAGGACATCTACATCACATTTCATGGAGGGGGATTATATTCTATTCCATGCACACATTCTATTACATTTTATACACATATTTATTGTTCGCTACTTCACATAGTGTGATTGGCATAAGAGAAATTTAGGGCATGTTCACACACACTTGCACAGTCTTTCTTGCTTCTTATTTTTCTAGTCATCACTGCGACACTGTCCCGCGAAAATTTTTTATTCAGTTGATTTGTTTTCCACTTTCCTTCTTTCACATTAGGGTTAGAATTTCCTTTTGTATAGTTTTTAGCTCATTTACATTTTTATTCACTGAATTTATCTACTCTATTACAGTGGTCTATATCTTAGATTAATTACCTCCATACTACATAGTTAGTTCAAATTTTAGTTCATCATATTACATACTTATAATAGCCATGTGTACATACCAAAATAACTTAGGATGCATGCATGCTCACCTAAAAAGAGATTCAACCTATAGTTAACCTATGTTATTGTCATATTATTAGCTTGAATTATGCATGACATCTGATCTTCTCCTTGCATGTACTTTATCCCAAAATAAATGTTCCTTCGTCTCTAAGTCTTCATGTTTTTCTTCAAATCCAGGAACATTGCTTGATCTCCACTAAATATTGACATTATCCATTTTTATCCCATGGGTCCAAAATTTATTAAGTCCTAAATGTCTCATGCTTTGGCGCGAGCCTTCATGCACTGTCTATTTTGTCTTATGCATAAACCTTCACATTTTCCTCGTGCACACCTTTAGCCTTCACACGTGGTATATACTTAGTGAAATCCTTCTGTGCAATAATAAAGTACCAACTCAACCCCATGAAGATGAATACCACTGAAGATATGTTTCTTCTACAATTGATAGTTATCATAATCTCAGCTCACACACCTCAAAACCCTCTTCAAACAAACTCTCTCCTGCTTCGCTCAATATTTCTTCTTCATGGGCTGATTAGATCAATTTTCATTGCTTCCCTACTTCTCAAATATCTTCAACACTTCATAGTATCACTCATATTTGTCTTGATTCCCTCAAATTCCTATCACACTCTCTATAGGTTCACACTTTTCCCTCTCATACTACATATTCAAGATGAACACATACACTTACTTAAATACATGATTCATCTCCTAAAAAATATTAGGCTAGACATTACCCTCATGTTTTGTCATACCAACAACAAATTACTTCTAAAAACTCATATAAAAACATAACAAGGACCCATATGGGTCAGTAATGTACCAAGCTAACCACAATACACAACTAGGCTTAAAAGGCCAATTTCTCCGTCACCGAGCACTCCATGAACTCCAATCACAAAAAATTGCTTTTTCAAAACTCAATAAGCTCAAAAAATTTCAATAACACCCTCATAAAATCCTCTATTATCGCATTAACCACTGCATCATCCATTTTCTTCATATCACCACTAAGTAGGACTATTTCCTACTCATTCCAAGAACCTCCAACTGACCAGTCTTCAAAGATTAAGACCTAGCATCCACAAAAAACCTCAACCATGGCATGCAACCACTCAATGAAAATACACTAACACAATTAACACATATAACCATGTTATACATCATTACTTGACCTATAAATCCATCCACATGACTTTTACCTTCAAGTAACTTGAACTGCCCATAAACCAGTTTTACAATCTTGACCTTATAATATGCTTTCTAATAGTTTCAAGATCTATAAATACATGTACAAGTATAAATTTTCATCCCTCTTCACTCTCCATACATCATGAACCAATCTGATATATTGGTCTTTCAAACCAGTTTTGATAAGGAACCATCATTGTCTTTAATCGGTCAAACTAAGTCAACTTGTGACCTCAACCATGTCATCAAACCCAGCCTATAAATCTTAAAAAAATAATTCAACACATCATATAGGATTCCTAAAAATCCTCCAATTCCATCAATAATCATCACTTAGTCCACAAGTGCCAAAGATCATTCATTCTCCATGACTGTTAAAACTACCTTCTAGCCCTAAAGACCAGTCTTCATTTTTTGACTTGTGTAAACCTCAAAATGACAACAAAAACCTCTGAAATGACATAAAACATGTATTGTATCTCCCATAATACTCCTAACATCAGTTTAGATCATAGGTCACATGGAAAACCTATGAATAAAATAAACTTTCCTATAAAGTAGCATATTTGAGTGGGCTCCACCTACAGTCAAGATCTCAAAACACCAACATATAAGAGTTGGGAGAGTCTTATCCATCCTCCAATCATCACATTTTATGATTCAATGCATTCTATGCTCAAACCAATAGGATTTTCTCCATCGCTAGTTAACTAGGGTTTTACTATAGTTTTTGATGAACTTACCTTCTTAACATTCGTTCATAATGGATAGATCCTATTTTAATCTCATTCCAACTCTAAAATATTCTTAACTCCATGCCTTAATATAATTTAAAGGATTAGGGTCCCATGAAACCATTACACATGTCAACCAATGCAAAACTTTTAACTTTGATCTAAAAAACACACTTGCTTTGAGCTCGATAAGACCAAAAGCCTCATAAATTGCAAAATATTTCTCATACTATCCTAAAAAATTTCCCACAACACTAGGAAAACATCTAATAAATTCTCCAATTCTAACCTGATCATAAATATTCTTGCATATTCTCAACCACTAATACTTTCCCAACTAGATCTTAGGAATTAGGTCTCGTTCAGACCTAGAAAATGAAGAAAACACCATACCTTGACTTAAAACCTATTCAGAAGGCCATAACGCCTATCACACATCTACATGACCTCAAGGGCTCACTTAATTCTTCAATTCATCTTCATGCTCCATTAGGTCACCATGCTCAAGAACTAGGCCTAGATGAACACCTGCAAACCCTTCTCCCAGCTTGAAAAAAACATATGAATATTTATGATTGATTCAACACACTCTCCTCATTATATCCATGCCTTAAAAAATCACAACCGGCCACCGCATTCCTTCATTGCATCACCTAAGCTAACTAGACCTCATAATTAGGCCTACTAGACCAAGCAACTTGCACTATTGTCACTCATGTACACTTGTGCACACCATGCTTATTATACCACATCATCACATACTTTCTCATTCACCTATAAAATTATCATGACACCCTATCACATCCTCATTTTTCATTAATGAACCATTTACATCAATGACAACACTAAAGAACTCACATGCCAACAAAATTCATATTCTTCTAATGTTGACGGAAAAAAAAACTTACTTCTTAAGGTATCAAACATGCATTTGACCTCTTATTCATAATGATTTCTACCAAATCTATCTTGAAGTTGAAATTATTGTATCTTTTGGTCATTAATTTAATCATGGCCCCATCAAATTAATTCTAAAAAGGAGCAATAGAGACTATATCGATGGATTATACCTAATCACTATCTTAAAATAACATATGAGATGAATGTTTTTGATGTGTGGATGAAGTGAAAATCAGATTTGAAATTCCCTTTAAATGAATCTAGTGATCATCCAATCTTGTCCATAAGATTAGTTATTAAATTAGTATTGTTGTAAGTGATGTTAAGGAAAAAATATGCTTTGAACAACTCCAAATAATAAATTCAAATATTTCTTGTTTTATTTGTAAATACCTGTAAATGAAATAAGAGTTAAATTGAAGTCAAAAATTATCGCTACTTGGAAAACAATTCCCTGCTATTTCATTAATAAAATAAATAATAAACAAGGCTAATATACCCATTATAACAAGCTTTATCTTAATAATGACACGTAAAATAGTAATAATAGGAGATAAAACACCTAAAAAAAACTAAATTCAACTAAAGATGAATAAAAATAGACTCAATGTGATAAGTATCATCCAATAATAATATATGGTCAACATGCAAGAAGCCATTATTAGTTTAAGTGACACATGCACACTTATAATGCATCGTAGTCAACCTAGGAACCCCAATCTCTTGTAATATTAGAAATGGATCAAGATAATACTAAATTTATTCATATAAATGTAGACATAGAATCCCACCTATTTGGGAGATAATGGATCATTTTTTGAACTCAGTTAAGTGCACATTTAAGGATTTGGACTCTAACAAACACTTCTGGTCTAAGAATATATTTATAAAAATATAATTTTACACTTAACCAAAAAAAATCCTAAACTCAAAAAACACAAGAAAATCATTCTAATTAGTGACTAATTAGTTCCCATAGTGAAATCATACCAAACATTCTCCCCTTTAATGCAAATAACATAAATATCTATCATCTCCTAGAGTCTTCCATGAACTTCTTGCAACAAACCCTTCGTGAAAATATCAGCAAGTTTGTATTTACTTATTACATACTCAATGAAAAAGTGATTACATTGACCAAGTATTTTAAATATGATGCTTGACTTGAATATATTTGATTCTATCATATCATTAAGTCACATTGCATGCAAAGATATAACACTTGAATCACACATATAATATGATTTTTTGCTCCATATTGCCTCAAGATATAAGAAAGGTAGAATAATTGGATCACGAAATTTGTAAATCATAACATATAATATCATTGAACGTGTCATGCCAATAAGTTGCTAGTCCGAAAATATGTAGAAATGGGAATGATGAGAAAGTAAATAGTATTTTCCCTAAGACATGTCTGTAAAATGTCATGATAATGATAATGGAGAAGGCATAATTAATATGGATGCATGATAAAGATCGTGTCATTATAGCTAGAACATAAACATGGTAATGATTATGATAAAATGTAAATGTGTGAGATGGAATTTAGAACTTCCACTTCCTATGTAGTGCATGCAAAGTAACCAACCCAAAATATAGTCCCTTTTGATAGTATGTAGATATGTTTACCCTTTAGAATTGCCTACCCTTATAATGGTATGTATGTTGTGCATATATAGGGATCCCTTGTTTGAATTTTGACGCACTAGTGACACAATATGTCGACTAGGACCTCAGGATAAGAGTAAGTAAATTGAAAATTCTAACCACAAATGTAAAAAATGTGAACAAGAACAAATAGGATAGGAGCTCCCAGGGTGGACAGGAGCACCTGAGTGCTAGTTTCCAGACTAGGTGTTGTTGTTTTGGGACAACTGATGTTCAAACTTGTTCACCTTTTGTTACTGATAGATAGGGATCCCTGTGACCCAACTAGAAACAAGTGTGGAAGTGAAAAATGTGAGAGAGAAATACAATAGAAACAACCTAAAACATAGCAGATAGATTAATGTAGTGTGTCACTAGTGAATACTTTTCTTACTAGATGATCCACTGTATCACTAACAACATACTTGGCGGTCATAGTAAATATAGTAATATGTGCATGATTTTGTGTCTACATTCCCCCCCCCCCCTTTATGTTATTTAAATGAAATTCACAGTAGTGTAAAGGAATTATGGAACATACTTGTGAGAAGTTCAGAGAAGTACGCGCAGAATATGAGAACATATAGTGTGGCGAACCATGGATCAACGTGTCGATCCATGTGGCATAAATAGAGATAGCCTTTGTCCATTTATAATGGAGAACTTGGAGAAATGTGATGACTTGATTTAGAGAATATGGATGCATTTTGAATTGTTTCCAATGGAGACCTTCGAAGGTGGTAGGGAGTAGATCAATTCCAACCTGATTTTTGTAAAATTTAGATATAAGGAGGATTTGGGAATCTTGTTACTAGAGGAAGAGTGTTGGGGAGAGAGGTCTATTTTTACTCTCCATCCCTAACTACATCCTTAAAAAGGTCCAACTGTTGCAAATGGCTAAAAGGACCCAGAATTTAGTTATATGTTGACATAATTACATATATGAGTAGTCTAAGAGCGCCCAGAGGAAATAACGTCTGCATTACCTCCACTCCCATCGAGCGTCACGATTACTAAAGTGTCTAGAATGGAAAATTCCATGTTAGGTCATTTGGAAGCGATAGTAATAATGAAGTCCTATGTACAGATCATCTAGGAAATCATAATGAAGTGATGTAGGCCCCAAGTTAGGTCATCTAACAGAGATAGGTAAAATACGCTAATGTTGTACTGATTTATTGATTCATGATATGAATTTTAAACGTGCTTTGAAATTGGGATGTATGCGATAGATTACTCAAAGTGCGATGATTTTGTGTCTACGTTTTTCCCTCAAATTAGGTCATTGGGGGAATAGATAGAAATTATTGGTAACATAAATTAGATAGTGATTCATACCTAATATCGCTTGTATATGGATGTAGAAAGAAATTTTTTTGGACTAGACGAAGTGTGGAGTGATAAAAAGATGGAGTGTGGAGGATTGTTATGCTAGAAGTTTATGCTCAGCTAATTACACAATGAACCTAGGAGAGATCATGTGTGTGTAAATCCCCTTCATTTAACGTGTGAAGCTCCCTATTGTGAGTGATTGTGTTTATGTGAGTGATGGCCTGATGTTAAACTAAATTTGGGGTATTACTTTAATTACATAGCTCATGAACCATAGCTAAATAGACTTTGCATACAAGTAAGCAGTTGTATGCGTGAATTGACTACTAAAAGTGTTTAAAAATATATAAAAAAATGGCTAAATGTATCCTATCTCTTCCTTACAATATCAATATATAGGAATTATAACCCAGTAACCCTAATTCTCAATTGTGAGATTGACAAATATGCATTTGAAATCATTTTAAAACCTACTTGGGGATGGTCCCCACACACACAATAAGTTTCCTGATACAAAAGATAACTTTAACAATTACAATTCAAAAATAAAAGATGGTTTGGACATCAAGTTCCTAGGGTGATCCTCCCTAAAATAGTTGAAAAGCTTTTCCTTAAAAAATTGAGCTATGAAAAGCGTTGTTAAATTTCTCCTTGGAGATAGTTCTCAAGTTACATCACTAGCAGCATGATGTCTACATTGGATCAAGGATCATCAATGATATTCCAATTATATATTGTGCATGTTCATCTACACAAGATAACTTTAAGTTCCAAGGTTATCTTCATCTCACTTCATCCAAGTTTGAGAGAGTCATGACACGTGAATTTTCTCCCTAAAGATATACTTCAAACATGATATATGTTGTACATGATGACTCTGTGAAATATGGTGGGTAGGTCTAATTTATACGCCACATTATCAATGTTTTTCATCACGAATACATTCCACCGAATCTTTAGGTGCTAACATATGACTATCTTTGAAGAATTTAAGGAAATTTGTTTGTATCAATGGAGTTGTTAAAAAAATCATGTCCTTGATGGAAAATGTTTATTATGAAAAATGTTGATATACTTGTTGTTTCATCTGATTCTGAATGCTTGTAACAAGTATCCCTTTAAATCCTACAATAAAGTTTCCCTATGACATAGAGTTGAAGTCAATAACCATTACCCCAATGGAGCCATCTGGAAGGTAGAATATGGGAAATGGTTTCACTCCATGATGGCCATAGATAATTCATAGAGTGTCATTTTATTTAAAGTGTGGTAAGAAGTTTTGTACCACCTTTAAGATAAGAGAGAGAAACTCATACCCAATGGATTTTTTATTTTGATGAAAAACAACACACACATGTATCGTGTGACTATTAACCATGAAATCCTATTAGCTTATCCAAAAATCTAAGTCATGGTGTGTGAGATCATTTCAAATTATGTCTTGTGGTATTTAAACATTCCATGCTGTATGCAAAAAATTGTTAGTAAAGTGGGATTGCGATATGAGACGGTAAAAGTTATGGCACATATTGTTTCATGACCTTCCTGAAAGAAGTTTCTCCTGAATCCTTGTAAGTATCTGTCAAAACTTAAGATTTACCTAAAAAAGGCATGAAATTTGCACCAAAATTGCAAATGATTCATGTGTGAAAGATAATCCTATGATAACAAGATTAAAAATTTGTAGTCACAAAATCACGCAATTGAGCTATTCCATAGTTATACTCAAAAAACAAGCATGTTATTTTATATATGGATCTTGCATCGATAAAAGTATTCACTAATGACCCATCCCCTAGTTCCATGTATTATCTGTTAGTCGATCGTTGTCATTTGTATTACATAGAGATCATGTAGAATTTTTGATACATGGTTTCCCAAAGCGTCTTCTCTCAAAGTAACTCATTTTCATGTCATGGTATTTAGGACGTCATTTTTTTGTCTCTAGTCTTTGACTAGGGAGCCTAGGGTGGTACTGGGGCACCCATTGGCACCTTGGCTCCTTGAATTTTAGGCACCCTGATCCCCATAACATTGGGTCTAATTTATCTATTTGTGGTCCACTTATTTGTCATTTTCTGTTTCATTCCCCTAGGTTTAGTTTGGCCATGTTAGAGGTCATTAGTGTTAAATTTGAAAAAAATATCCCTATATAAACATAACATACTCATGTATTTCATGGGTGTGTACTATCTATCATCAAGGGCTAGCTATCTACTAAGGTAAGGTAGTGCATTTGGGCATCACTCCTATCAAGCACAAGTTATGCATAGGAAAGGGAAGATCATTCTATTCCATCCACCATGGGTTGAATATTTACATCTAGCTATTGCCCCACTGTATCTCTGTGTAATTGATGTTAGGGCACCTTAGGCATAATTGGCACACACACAAAACACATCAAAACTACATTTAGGGTGCTGGAATTTAGTGGAAACACTTAGTTGTAAGTCCACTTTTTTTGCTGGAGATAAGGTCAGTCCAACCCCTTTAAATGCATCTTTAGTTTTTAGGGGTTTGATGCTTTGTATGGGGTTTTATAGGTGAATCTAATCTCATTGATGGTTTACGACGTTACTAACGAGGATATTACTGACTCTAAAGTGACAAAGATTGAGACATTGTGAAGAGGACATAGTGACACTTCTGAAACTAGGTCCTAAGATGTTTTGCAGACTTGAGCACCTATTTTGTAGACCAGTGTAGTGCCACAGGTACCCCTATCCTCCTCCAGGATCCCCATTCTGGAAAAATCACCATTTGCTACAATTCTATGGGATTTTCGTCACACTATTCTCTGAAGTTGAATACACATATTCTATGTTCACTCCCAATATATAACGAGGTAAGTTATTTAAAAGTTAGTACCTTATCCCTCGTCTTTCATTTATTGATCTGTAAACTCTTCAACTTTGGAATTATCCACAGAAACACAAATTAAACATTGTTGTTCTACTTTCTATTAGAAAATGACAGAGATAGCTAGTGAATGAATTATTCTTATGCTCAGAATCCACAATTGCAGGAAAGGAAATAATTTAAGCTCATAAACACCAACAAATTTTATCTTGGAAAACCTCCAGAGGAGGAAAAACTAGTCGGGAAGGGAAATTGCTCTTTCTTCCCACTTTTATTGGCCAATTCAAAATAAACAAGTACAGGAAGTTACAATAAGTATGAAAGAGAAGTAGATAATATCTCACACTTCCTCCCAAATACTTGACTTGCTCTGTCTCAACACTCCTTTCTTCTACAAAACACAATTCCAACACTAAGAACTTCTTGGTCACTTGATTTCATGCTTCGATGATCCTATTCTATTCTACAAACATGTATTTATAGCCTCTCCCATGTCCTCCAATGCACTAGAGGATGGGAAAAGTCATGGAGGAGAAGAGACATGAACAACCTTCCAAATTCTGGGTTGTTTGTTTCATGTTTTTCATTTTCTATCTGAAAGAGCCAAGACCTCTGCCTAATGCAGACCGGCAGTCTCGGACTGCTACCCTGGTTGGGTTAGTAGTTCTATAACTGTCCGCTCTGCATAGAGTGATGGTCCTGTTACTAAAAAGATAGAACCTTTGTGTATTCATTTCCCCTTCTTTGTGCCAACTGTTTTGATGAAGTAGATTCATTTTGGATCCCTATGGATCACACCTCCCCTGCTTAGGAGGATTTTGGTCCCACAAAATCTTAGTGGGGGAGTAGATGAGGAAATAATTCCCTCACTTGCTCCTTTGAGTACCACCGGTCCTGCCTTGGTGTCTTTCCTTTTCAGTCCAATCTGCCAAGAATCCTATAGACCTCTCCTAGTCTCTCTGACCTTCTGTTACAGCACTACATCCTCCTCCAATTTGCCTCATGAGTCTAAGACGCAATCCTCAATGGAAGGTAGCAATGGTAGTCCTTCATCTTCATCTAGCATGGATGGCTCATATAGGTGAAAGTTCTCACAATTTACTATAGAGTAACATCCTCATAAATGGTGGCAAGTCAAGTTGAAAAGCATTTTCTCCAACCTACACCAATATGGTGAAGGGCCCATATCGTAGTGGCTTGAGTTTCCGTGCTTGACCTTGTAGTCTCTCCTTTCTCAAGTAAAGCCAAACTCTATCTCCAACATGAAGCTTATGTTCCCTCCTATGTTGATCGTGCCTAGCTTTGTACTTGGCTTGAGATTTCTCTAGTTGTTCTTTGACTTTGAGATGGATTTTTTGGATCCTCTCAATGAATTTTTTTTCTCTAGTCACCTGTGTCTCATGTCTCCTCCTCATCCTACTGCCAACTGCTATGTCGAGTGGATTTGTAGGTAGATATCCCAAGCATGCTTCAAACAGTGACTTCATAGTGGATGTGTGTACTACCCGGTTATAGGAATGTTGAATGTAGGCTAAGGACTCATCCCAAGTCCTTGGGTATTTGTTGTTATACCTCTAATGAATTGTACCAAAGTCATGTTCACCACCTTTGTTTGTCCATCTATCTATGGATGGAAATTTGTGCTCCTTTGTAACCTGGTATCCATCTTGTCCCAAAAAGTAGTCCAAAACTTCCCCAAGAACCTGAAATCCCTATTAGAAATAATAGACTTTAGCAAACAAAAATGCACCCATACATTATCAAAGAAAAGATTTGTTACCTCATGTGCTTTTATTGTCTTTTTACATGTCATAAGAATACACATCTTACTGAGATCTATCAACAACAACATAGAGATAATCATGGCCATGTTTAGACATAGGTAATCCTCCTACAAAATCCATAGAAATTTCCTCCCATGGACATGAGTAGGTACCGGACAAAGGCATATACAAACCCTCTTTCCTAGTCTTAGGATTTCTAGTACAACAAAGTTTACATCCACGTATAAATTTCGATACTTTTTCTTGCATATTGGGCCAATACACGTACCTTTGCAAGTGGGCTAGGGTCTTACCAACACCGAAATGTCCTGCTACTTTCAAGGTATGTGCTTCCCTCATCAATAGAAGTCTTTCTTCTTTAGGCACGCAAATCTTCCCCCATCGGTAGAGAAGCCCTTCCTTGAGATAACAATCTTCAATCCCTGTCTTTTTAGTCCCTTAGGACTGGAACTGCTGAAATTTCACCCCAAAGTCTTTGTCATGGGCATATGCCTCTCCGTAAGCTTCCTTCGTGAAGGGCTCGATCTAAGAGATAGTGGCCAAATAGGAGAACTTTTCCTATGTGTGTGCGGCCTAGACAACATGTCTGCCACCAAATTTGTACTACCCTTCTTGTATTTGATCACCATATGGAACTGCTGAAGGAACCCCATCCATTTGTAGTGCATTTTCTACTACAATTTAGACTGTGTTTGCAAATACTGGAGAGGTTTATGGTCAGTGTGCATAATAGTTTCTTTACCCAATAAATAATACTTGCATTTTTTAATTTCCTGAACTAGTGCATACATTTCCTTATCATATACTGAATATCCTTTAATTTCTGAAGTGAAATTTTCTTAATGATAGCATAAGGGTTTACCTCCTTAAAGCAACATTGCGCCCATAGCGTAATCACTGGCATCTATCTCTACTTCAAAAGGCTACTACAAATTAGGAAGAGAAATTACTGGAGCATGAATAATCTTGTATTTCAATAACTCAAAGGATTTTTCTTGTTCCTTACCCCAGTAAAAACCCTTACTCTTTGCGGCCACTGTGTGTAGAAGTGTTGTAATTGCGGAGAATCCCAGAATTAACTTCCACATGTATTGTACTGCTCCCAAAAAAAACCCTAGTCTTTGTGGCTCCTGTTGTTGGTGAATTATTGATGGCTTCCACCTTCTTTGGATCCACTCATAGCTCTCCTCCTCTAACCACGTGCCTAAGATAAACAAGTGAATGTTTGGAAAATTCACATTTCTTCATATTACAAAGCAGTTGTTTCTCCCTGAGAACTTGCAAGACTTACAATAAATGAGTTAGATGTTCTTTCCATGTGGCACTAAAAATCAAGATATCGTCTAGATATACAATGACACGTTAATCTATGAAATCTCACAATACAGTATTCATCAATCTCATAAATGTAGCGGGTGCATTGCATAATCCAAAAGGAAGTACTAACCATCCATACAAACCTTGTTTTTTCTTAAAGGCGGTCTTTAATATATCCTCCTCCTTCATTATGACTTGGTGAAAACCTGATTTGAGATCTAGCTTCATGAAGAATTTGGCATGTTGAAGCTGATCCAAGAGATCATCTATGTTTGGAAGTAGATATGTGTTCTTTATGGTGATCTTGTTCAAAACATTGTAGTTGATGCACATTCTCCAAGAACCATCCTTCTTTGGTACCATCACAATAGGTGAACCGCATGGTGAGGTGCTCATACATATCACCCCTTGGTCTAATAGTTCCTAGATTTTTTTATTTACCTCGGTACTCTCAAGAAATTATTTCCTATACAACCCGATGTTTGGTAGAAGGGACTCTGGTAATAGCTGAATCTCATGCTCAAATTCCCATTTTTGTAGTAACCCACTAGGAGCCTGAAATACTTCTTGAAAAGACTGAATAATACTATCCAAATCATGATTTCCCTGGTTAGAAATCTCTGAAACTTCTACCCCATCTTGTTTATCATTTACCAAAAGTAAAAAAAGTTGATTATGATTTTCCTGAATAAGTCATTTTGTTTGGTTAGCACTCACCATAATAACCCATGTCTTACGCTAGTGTGCTCGGATGTTGTAGTTGATCCCATCCTTGACCCATCTGTATCATTTTTCCCTCCTCATAAATATAGCATCTCTAATATACAAGTAAGGAATCCCAAAAATAACATCACAAGCATCAAATGGAATAACGGCAGCTTCCAAAATAACAATATACTGATAATTTATCCCAAACTTGACCTTACATCTTCTTGTTACCTTAATTTCAACACCCTTCTTCACCCAACCCAAAGGATAAGGGTGTGGATGCTCATAAGTCTCAATACCAATCTTCTTTACAATTGCTTCATAAATCAAGTTAGACTGAGAACCAGTATTAACCAAAGAATTTACCTTAGTTCTCTTGATCTGAGATTTGATCTGGAATAGTCTACTCATCTCCTCTTCCTAGCTTTCCATGTTGGTGGCTGTGCATCCAAGCCTTTCATCTACATTAGAGTCATCTTCGTTTTCCACCTCCCCTTCTATTTTTACAGCTGTCATGGACTTTTTTTAGTCCTTGGTTTGGTTCTTCAGATGGAACTCTGGATGTAACTTCTAACATGTAGTGTCAGTATGACCATTGATATCACAATTCTTACAAAAATTATTCGGATCTTTACAAGTATTCAAAGTAGTGGCAGCTTGTTTACCTTTCCCTTTCCACTTACCCTTGTTACTTGTTTTCCCATACTCTTTTTTCTATTGATTTTTAGACTAATTTTCCCTTGGCTCTTCTTCTCCTTTCTTCTTTTCATCATCTATGTAGTATGCATGCACACATGCCTCGTTGAGATCTTTGGGTTTTGTGGAGATGACTTTTCTTCGAAGGTGAGTGTGAATTCCTCCCAAGTACTTAGTCATAATATGCTCATCCTCCAAGTCCATGTTTAGTAACATGGTCTGCCTCTGAAAATCCGTAGTATAGTCCTGCACACTTTGACCACTGCCTTGTCTAAAATACTACCATTTAATCATTTGGTCAGTCTTGTGGCCAATAGGATAGAAGTTAGTTCTAAGTAATTCTTTAAATTCTTGCCAATATTTCACAATAGGACACTTCTTCTTTTCACAAGTGGTTAGATGGGTTTCCCACCAAACCAGAGTGTGTCCCTCTATTTTGAGATGTGCAAAGGTGATCCTCTATGCCTCAATGACATTATGGACGTTAAAGTAGACTTCTAACTGTTTTAACCATTTATCAAGCAACTCTACATCTACTTGTCCTTCAAATCTTTTAATCTCAACTTTCGTCTCAACTTTAAAAAGAGTATGGTCAGATTTTACCTTTTCTCTTGCGTTTAAATTCTCTTCTTCATGCTCTTCCCCATAATCTTCCTCATGGTGGCTCTTCCCTATGCCAAAATTTTTAGCTAAGCCTTGAACCACTAAGTCCATGGAGTGTTTCTTGATAGAAGTTGTCTTCTAAAAATCTGCAAGTTCTTCTTGCCTTCTAAACATCCTATCCATCATGGTCTCTAGCATCTCAATTCTACGCACCAAGTTCTCTTCCTCCATTTGTCCCCAAATTCTCTATTTCCACTTCTTTGTAGAAATTTTTGGATCGCAAGGTAAAGCCTCTTCGCCTTTAGATCTCGTCATTTTCATACAAATCCAAGAACGAATACCACAGTCATGGATACTTGTTAGCTCTGATACCAAAATGATATGTAAACTCTTCAACTTTGGAATTATCCACTATGTAAACTCTTCAACTTTGGAATTATCCACATAATCACAAATTAATTTTTTTGTTCTACTTTCTATTATAAAATGACAGAGATAGCTAGTGAATGAATTTTGCTTATGCTTAGAATCCACAATTGCATGAAAGGAAAGAATATAAACTCATAAACACCAACAAGTTTTATCCTGGAAACCTTCGAAGGAGGAAAAACCATTCAGGAAGGGAAATTACTCTTTCTTCCCACTTTTATTGGCCAATTCAAAACAATAAGTACATAATTTACAATAAGTGTGAAAGAGAAATAGATAATATCTCACACTTCCTCCCAATTACTTGTTTACACTGTCTCAACACTCCTTTCTTCTACAAAACACAATTCCAGCACTAAGAACTTCTTTCTCACTTGCTTTCATGCTTCGATGATCTTATTCTCTTCTACAAACATGTATTTATAGCCTTTCTCATGTCCTCCCCGTGCACTTGAGAATGGGAAAGGTCATGGAGGAGAAGAGACACGGAAAACCTTTCAAATGTTGGGGTTGTTCGCTTCATATTTTTGTTTTATGTCTGAAAGAGCCAGGACCACCGCCCAATGCAGACTAGTGGTCTTAGGACCACCGCCCTGTTTTGGCGGTGGTTATGTAACCGTCACTCTACATAGAGCGGCGGTCCTGTTACTATAAAGACAGAACCTCCGTGTATTATTTTTCCTTCTTCATGCTTACTGATATGATGAAGTAGAGTCATTTTGGATCCCTATGGATCACATATGGTGTTTTAGGTTTTATGGGTCATGGCGTACTAGATGAAGCAGATGATACACGAGTTGTTGTGAGAGGTGATTGCGACTATGAAGTAGATGGAGGTACACCATCAGTAGAAATGACTTGATTGTTATGAATTAATTATAGATGCAAATGATTCATGAAAATGAGAGATTGAGACTTGTGAATCTAGTTGAGGCCTAAGAGCATGTCACACCCATCAAATGCTTTCCCCATAAGAAAATGTACAAGCATAGTAAGAGGACCTACAGTAATGTGAAGTTTGACAATGCCATATGAATTGTTCATGGGATATAAAATTTGTGATAGTGGATAGCTAGTAGTAATGAGAAGTGGAATAAAACATGCACTGATGGGCCAAGATGGGTCAACCTTAGTATTATTGATAGAGACACATCCGATAGAGGAACTAATATGTAGTTCATTAGAAGATAATGTCGCATGATAATCACGATCAAAGAAAGAGTTGATTGGTGGAAAAATGTCAGTGCTAACAACTAAGAAATCAAGAGCCCTCGATGCAGGAGGAGGAAGTGCATGATATAGATAATTAGACGAGGATTCATTTTTTTTTGTTTTATGCTTTGGTAGAGGATTGCTAAAGATTTTAATCTTATGATTTTTGTTGACAGGGGTAAAAACTATAGGTTCTAGAATTTCAATTTTACTGTTGTCGATTAGGCCCTCAATAAGAATAAGAAGCTTGAAAAAATGATTTGTGCATTGACCTACATAATAATTTTCATCATAATTATGCCCTTTTGGTCGATATATATCTAATTAGAGTGAAGGAGCAAGTGTGATGAGGTTACTATTGACAAGTTAATTTTGAAAATCGCATTTAGCGAAAGGGAGGTGTGGCCGCACCAAGGCTAGGGTGATTTCCTATTTTCCATGGCCGCAGAAGTAGTGAGGTCACAGGCTAGAATGTACCGTGGTTTCTTTTGATTTATTAATTTAGCATGTTTTTTTTATATTGGAAAAGGGGTTAAAGTGTAGGAGGCAGGGGCATATAAAAGATATGGGTTGGGGGTGGGGTCGGCGCCCCTTCCCCCCAACCTTATAAAATTTTAAACCTATCTCTAAGGCCGCGGCCCATGGCCGACCATCAAGCCTTTACAATTTTCTTTATTATTTATGTACCTATTCTTACTCTTTTTTTAAAATTCACTAAGCCGAGCATGTAGGATTTAAAGTTAAGTTTTTTAAAAAAATTATTTATATATATAATATGTAATATAATATTAAATTATATTATATTAATACGAATATAATAATTTCTAACAATAATGTTAATATGATTTTATTATAAAATTTGGAAGTAAACAAGGTATATCAATTATATAACATTAATTTATGTATATACTTATTAATTTAGTTCTCCCATTATAATTAAGGGATTTCAAAAGGAGAGGGAAATCTGACCATTGCAATAGTAAAATTTTATGAGTAAGATTTAAATACACCTAGTAATTATAATAGTGCACAAATTTTTGTATTTGCCAAATTTAACGATCTGTCACATCCCTTTTTCATTTATATAATTATTCTAAAGGTAAAATCAATTGTGGTTCATCCATTTGCTTACTTCAAATCTTAGTGCAACAAGTAGGGGAGTATATTATAAAACAATTTCATGTATTCCCTCTTATACATCATTTGAGTGGGGAATATTAAACATACCCAAATAAAATTTATCGCATTCAAACCGGATTACCACTAGTGCTAAAATAATCAACACTCCATTTTCATTCAACTTAAATTACATTCATAGAGGATTTTTATTTACATTTCTAAATGGTTACAAGTTTCTCATTTTGATAAAGGAATGCAATTCATAAGAAACCATTTCCAAGAATGAATGAGTTTGCATTCAATAAACTATTGATACAATTTACAAGTAGAAGAACCATAATAACACAGGATGCAACTTTACATGTCTTCCTCCAACAAGATCACTTTCTCCATTGAGCTCACCATCTTCATCAATTCATGCACACAACAAAATGGGGGAGTAGGAAATGCTCTCCACCCAACTAAAATATCCAATGAGGGAGAGAAGACTTCTTCCTCATTGGCTCCTAAGCCCCAGCAAGGAAGAAATGAGGGCTATTTCAACAACCATGGCAACTTAAAAATGGCTTCCAAAAACACATTCAATCAAGACAATCAATGAAAACCACAATGCCAATTTTACAACAAAACAACAAATATCAAAACACAAAGGCTTCATACTAAAGCCATGGAGGAGAAAGGAACATGGGGATTCTTCTTATGCCTCCCAAGGGCTTGGGTGTCCACCTATGAGCCTCTAAAAACTCCATCACAATACACACAACACTCTTATTCCTCCTTCTAATAATATAAACCACTCTTATGCCTCCCTCAAGAATCAACCAACTCTTATGCCTCCCTCAAGAATAATAAGATAAACACAAATAATATTTATCAACAATGTGGACATCCCAACCAAACTCCCTCCTAAATACCCAATAACATTTCTCTTATGCCTCCCTCAAGTTTTACCCACATTTCCATTTCTCCCACAACCTAAGGATCAAATCTATTTCCTACAATCATAATCAATACAACCATCATCCACACATATGAGTACAAAAAAATAACAAAGTAAATACAAGAGTGAAGATCTATCTTCCAAATGAAGAGGATCAAGCACAAACAAGTTCCAAGCCTTCCAAAATCCTAACCAAGCACTGTCCATTCCAAGCTCAAACACCATTCTCAAGCAAGCTCTCCAAAATTACAAGCATTCTAAAAAAGAAATGAGTAACCCCCAATACTTCCCAAAAAACCCCAATGAATAGAAAAGAGGGAGAGGGAGATGATGTGGCTTCATATAGGATGCCACATCATTTCTTCTCCATCCCACATCACCCAAGTCAAACCCATACTCCAAAGCATAATAAATGGGTGGTTGAGAGAAATGACAACCCTCTTACACACACCACTCCAACCCATACCCCTTTAGGACAAAAATTAAATACATGTAAGAAATTGCAATAAAAACTTACCTTTTGCCTTCCCAAAACACATAATGGGGTCTATTTTTGACCCCCCAACCCATATGTAAGATTGGTATAAAAAATTAAGAGGTGTGGGAAAAAAATTAACTTGTCCCACAAGCCTCCAAAATTGGCCTTTAAGGACAAATCCGAATTTCTAAGGATAGGTAGAGTGTGTCACACTCAAGGTCACATACACTTAACTTAAAACACATAAGCCAAAGAACCATCTAATCTAACAAATTAATTCTTTTTATCTCATCCATAATTAGTTTAGTAACATGATTAATTTACTAATCTAGACACAAATTAGATAAATGAAAAAAAAAGGAATTACATCACTATAAAATCACATACTAAAATTAAATAAAGGAAACATAAAAGAATAACACACAAGCCCCTTGGTCAAACTTGGAGGTAATCCCCCCCATGGGGACCCCTAACAACAAACTAACAAAACAACAACATTAGACAGGTTGTCATGGTGACCAGTTGCTAATACCCCACATTCCTTTGTTGTTGGTCTCCTATCCCCCATAGTTTGTTGTGATATAATTACCTGTAAAACTCACACAATACCCCTCTAGCCTCATGGCCATATTAACGATGTCGAACTAATAAAACGCTTATATCTACATATCAATTCCAACATCAAATATCATAACTACTATTATTAAGACCAAGTAATTCAACAATTACTCCAATTTTCAACATTTCAATTCTTCATACATCAGTTTGGAACTAAGATCATAAACCAACTGAATCATCTTATTTAAGCAATAATTTCACCCGTTCACAATTTCGTCAATTCTCCAACATCAAAGAAATCACAAAATAACTTTTAACATCATAATAAGAATCAATACAAAAATAATTTGAAATATCAACATATATCTATACTGACAACACATCATTATCTTCCATACTAAATGTCTATCAAAATTTAATCAGTTCGATTAGAGATGTCTATCCTTCAATTTCCATATCACAATGTGTTACTATCATTCGTCTATCACTATTTACATGTACAATGTGCAATGATGTCTATGTGTTCAGTCACAGTGTTAGATTAAGTATAGCAAAACAATATCAAAGAATAATGATATCACAAATAAATTTATAACAAGGCAATTGTTCTAGCTAATCGTCTTATCATTAATTTCCCCTCAAGTCCGCAATACGACCATAGAATCAAAATGATAACCAAAACACAATAGTAATCAAGATGTCTAACACATTTTATTTGTGTGCTAACCAGAATACCATAGCAAGGTTTGAGATTATAATCAATTTGAAATTGATAACATGGTTCAAAAAAAGTAGAAGAGGAGTGGGCATTACAGTTAAAAACCATAGTGAAAAGGATATATTCCATTATGTGAGAAACATTAATACGGTCCAGTAAAATCTCCCTCCTCACTTCTCTCCACCAATCCACCTGAGGTGAATTACCACAATGACCCATGGTCATATTTATTTTACCCCATGGGTCACAAATTTATTAAGTGATGGGGTGTACCCCAATTTAAATAAATTGATTTAATTAAAAAACAATTAACCATAAACTCATAGTTTATATTAAATAATTAATAATATAAATATTCTTAATTATTTAATATAAACTATGAGTTTAGGGTTTTTTTAAATAAATCAATTTATTCAAAAGGGGGTGTACCCAGACTTAAATAAATTGATTTAATTTAAAAAAAAATTAACCATAACGCATAGTTTATATTAAATAATTAAGAATATAAATATTTTGAATTGTTTAATTATAAACTAAGGTTATACCAATACTTAATATTATGTTCTGACAAATTAGACTTTCTGTCATCAAAACAACCTCCCCAATATGAATCATTTTATCCAATTAGACATAATTAAATTCGTCATATGAATTACACCATGATTATAATTACCTCTTACATATGTTAACATTATTTTCATTTCTTGCAAATGTTTAAGTGATGGATTCCCCATAAATCTAAAAACTAATGAAGCCTAAACTTTGGTCTTGTAGACCCATTTGGCTCTAATAACATATTTTTCATATGGAGGGTTGAATAATTTCCATTCATAATTCCTCTCAATTTTCATAGCATCAACCCGCTCTTTCCTTTGACTAGCTTTTTACATAACTTCTAGGTTTATTATCCATAGTTGACAAACATAGTATTTTCATCATAAGAATCATAAAACAAATTACCTTCTTAACCTTTAATATTCTTTATATGCCTATCATAATTGTTTTTTTAAGATAAGGTAAATAAAATTTTGGTTTTGAAGGGACCAAAAAACCATTTACATACAAAGAAGAAAGGTTAAACAGATAACCAACAAGAAGCCAAGGAAGAAGAGTAAAAAAATCTTAACAAAAGGCTTCCTCATACCATCTATCCAGACTGAACCAAGTATTAAATATTAACCATTACATTTTTATACTTTATAAAAATAGATACTAACCGAGCAAAGCAGTAGAAAAAAGGAACTAAGAACAAAAAATGATAGCAAAATGCCTACTATTAGTTCTCTTTAGCACTAGAATCCTTGTTGTGAGTTCTACCACTCGACCCGTTGTTCTTCATACCATCCACTTTGATGATCATCGTTTTGGCCTTTCCTCCTCCTTCTCTTATCATAATTATGATGCAATATTGTTTTTTTGGATTTGTATTCAACAAACACTTGTGCGTGCTTTGTGTTGATGTAGATAGATGAATAGAGTCTTAGGATGAGCCAATATTATTTACTCTTGAACTAGAAAATTGTGTAAGACTTGTAATCCCTCAAGATATTATTCAAATTTCTTCCCCCCTTAACTTAATACATCTTTATAAATATGATCATAATCATAATACATCTCATTTTCATTTTAAAAAAATGCATTCCCTAGAAATAATTGTGGGACTTATTAATATGACTATAAAACTTGTATGTTTTTATTTCATCAGAATATTCTATGAAAGTGTGACCCACACTCATAGGGTATAAATTTACAATACATGTTACCATATCTTTAATTTTTTAACTTGCATTCTTCCCTTCCTTCAACTTGGATGGACTTTCCATCTCACAATTTACTTGTATTTTAAAGGATCGTCTAACTGTTGAAACCATCTTTCTAAATTATCAT